>JAUDYJ010000005.1:20880204-20945204 GCA_030761175.1 Masticophis lateralis | reverse complement strand
CTTTCTTTCTTTTTTTATGAGATGAGTTTCTCTTTTGGCGCACAATTAATGATTAACTTCTTTTAGGCTGGAAGACAAGTATTTGTTGGATGAGATGTCTCTATATTTATCTGCTGTTCAGGAAGGAAAGCTCCAGCTGTCAATTTTCTAAATTGCGTAGAAGGAAACAGGCTCATTCCTGTAGCATAATCAAATCTCAAATACTCAAAACACAGGATTTAGTACTAGAGGTAAAGATAATGAATGATGCCTGATTCTTGGTGACTGCAGGGACCCATTATTCAGTTTTCCTAGCAACCTTTCAGAAGGGATACACCATTGCCTTCTCTCTGTGTGTCTGTCTGCATTTATTCATTTCTGTTTACTTTTAAGATTACAGTAGCCATGGAACACTCAAATGGTCAATATTAAGCAAATTCAATCCTGTTTAGTTTTTTATACCTCAGAAAAGGTTGGGCCTGTTTCTATAAATTAAAAACAAAATGATTAAAAAGATGGTCAGAAAGGATAGATAGATGTTTGGAAAAGGAGAAATAAGTCATTACAAAATACAGAAAGGTTAAAAGGAACAAGCCACATTCAGCTATACAATAAAATAACACACACTAAGCTTAACATAAAATAAAGTTAATATAAAAGCACTATTAATGCAGCACTGCTCTGCTCTAAGAACTGTCTTAACAGCAATCTTTGATGTTACAGGGATTGGTTAGGGTCAGAATCCTAGATTTAGGATAAGTTGGTATTTTTTTCTTCTGCTGCTTGGTCAGTTTTCTTTCTGCTATGATGTAAAGATATTGTTTTCAACTAGTTGCTGTTCAACACAGTAGCTATAGCATCACTTAGTACCATATTTTTCAGAGTATAAGATGCCTCTTTTTCCCCCCTAAAAGGGGGTGAAAATTTGGGTGCGTCTTATACACCGAATGTAGCCCCACTCACCCATTGGCCCCTACCCTTTGGCCTCTGCCTCTAAGCAATTTACCTCCTTGCAGCGGGCAGCAAAAAGAAACATCCCATTTCTGCTTCAGCACAGCCTAATTAGCATAAATTGATTGGCCCTTGGATCAGCCTCCCAACTCTCAGCTGTTTCAGGCTGCAGGTATTACCATTGCCTATTGCTGCACGAGCGCCTGGTGTTTGCTGGAAGGAGGAAAATTGCTGGGAGTAGATTTTTTTTTTCTTGTGCTAATCAAGCTATGCTGAAAATGAAAATGAAAATAAAGCAGGCTATTTGCTGTTTGCTGCAATGAGGCAAAATTGCTGGGAGGCAAAGGCAGAGGCACATTTCTTTTTCTTATTTTCCACACCAAGAAAGGTAGGTGAGTCTTATAGTCTGGAGCGTCTTATACTCCGAAAAATACGGTAACTTGAAAGTTGCTGATAAGCAGGTAAATTGGCCTGTGGCTGCCTGATGCTGCCCCTTTGGTTGAATCTTTCATTATCAGATAGGTTTTACTAGATATTATTTATTTGTTTGTTTGTTTGTTTGTTTGTTTATTTGTTTGTTCGATTTATATGCCACCCTTCTTCGGAGACTCAGGGCAGCTTACAACGCGTTAAGCAATAACCTTCATACTTTTGTATATACCTGCTTAGTAGGGCTTTTACCCCCTCTCCCCCAAGCGGTGTTCTTTTTTATACAAAGTCAGTTTATTGCCCCCACAATCCGGGTCCTCATTTTACCTACCTTGGAAGGATGGAAGGCTGAGTCAACCTTGAGCCTGGTGAGATTTGAACTTGCAGTGATTGCAGGCAGCTGGCAACTAAGTGCTATTTTAACAGCACTTAGTCCACTGTGTCACCAGGCTTTTAACCAATCTTCAATTTCATCTCCTTGCAGCATGTTGTTAAACTGTTTGACAATAAGCACATTCAGGCCAGTCAGATAGTTTAACCAGAAAACATGCAGTTGATCTTCACCTGATGCCGACCAACTTGTTTTCTTTTCCCTTTTCTCCATCATTTCTTAGAACATGGAACATAGAATAATAGAGCTGGAAAGGACCTTGAACCTTGGAAGGGACCTTTTAGTGCAACCCTTGCCTGATCAGTCCAATCCGCTGCTCAGTGTTATTTGTTGCTTTATTATTCTTTGGTCTTCTTGTTCCTTAACTTCTTTACCTTCAATTATTCTAGCTGGCTTGCATCTGATCCCTGATTGCTGATTTTATATTCCACTGTGATTGTTCATTTTGATGGTGTTCTGTTTGGTTTCTTATCTAGTTTGTCAAATTTGCATCCAAGATATTCAGTCTGTGCTTATGTTTGATATTACAGTATTGGCCTCTTTTAATACTTGTGCTGTTTCTTTGTAACAAGCCAAAATGAAGCAGTCTCATTCTGTTGCTTTGTGCTATTCTACATGCTCAATTATCCTTTGTTTTTAGTTAGAGGACTTTGTTCTTTCTGAGTAGAAGGAAAAGGAGATAATGTCTAGTTTGGGAATGAAAAAGATTCAATAGCTCTGTTGATTTTTTCTACTTCAGACTCCCCTGGTTTGAGCTCCTTCTTGCAAGGTTTTCTTTGCCTTCGGTAGATTTTCCTAGTTTTTCTACTCTAATTCTATTTTTGTGTATATTTTATTTTGTGTTATATATCAACATTAATCCACCAGCCTCTGTTATTTTATTTCTAGTTCTAGATATTGTACTTTCCAGAACTGGTCTTGTTTTCATTGGGCTTGCTTAGTAATAACAAGTCATTATTTCTTTCTTTTCAGTCTTCATATATGCAACGAGTAAACAACTTTTCTTCCAGTAGTCCTGCAGGATGCTCAGCCAACAGTCTTGAGTCTCAAAGCCCATTTGTCACCAGATGTCCTACAACTCCAATACTAGTGTGGTCCTTGTTGACTCAAGTGACAATCAGTCCTGTATGGTTTTCTGTAAATTACCCCTCACCAAATTGTTTATAGAAGAAGGACACTTCATCTGACTCCTCTGTTGACACATGACCAATACCACTGAACCTCTGGCATAAACTATTATCATCCATGCACAGGATTTCAAATAAAGTGCAAATCATTAAAAGGTTCGAATTGTTGACTTTATAATTAATTATATAATAATAAAAGAAAATGGATATTATTTGTTATATAAAGATGGAAAGTTGCTTTTGTATAAATTACTTTATAGAACCACCTTTGGGTTATTATATATGTTTTTTAGGTTTCAATGCACTCTGTTTTTTGGGGTAATTAATATAACCAGATTTTTTTTTAAAAAAAAATCCACAGACAAAACTAATTGTTTAAATCTCTACATTTAATTAAGTAGGTTCACAGTGAGTTGGTTTTATAAGAAAAAACATCAATAGTAACTGCATATATCTTCAGGTTCACAAATTAAATGTTACAGTGATAGTGGTTCTACATTTTTCCATTGTTCTGGTGGGCGTTTATTTCATCATAATCCAGGTTAAGTAAAGTTGTAGCTCATTTATTTGCACAATATGTTAATTTTGGTTAGTATTAAAGTTCAATATCATTTTAGTGATCTGAGGCATTATGGGAACGTAGTCTCTAGAAGTTGTGAATGCTCCAACACTGGAAGTTTTTAAGAAAAGATTGGGCAACCATTTAACTGAAATGGTATAGTTTCCTGCCTAAGCAGGGGGTTGGACTAGAAGACCCCCAAAGTCCCTTTCAACTCTGTTATTCTGTTCTGTTCTGTTCTGTTCTGTTCTGTTCTGTTCTGTTCTGTTCTATTTAGTAAGATAATGGTTTAGTGTATTGTATGGACCCAAGTGAATGAATTCTATACAATAATGTATTGTGTGAATATAGCTAATGTAGTTCAATGTAGTTTGAATCTTCTACCTATCAACTTACTTGCTAAAAAACATTAGAGGTGACAATCTGAGTGTCAGAGCTGTTATAACACTTGAGCCATAATGATTCAACCAAAATTTAGATCTTCAATAAGAGTTGTCCCTGTAGTGTCTTTCCTGAAGCATGTTGTTGAAGAAAGAAAAGGAACAGGAGAAGAAATAATTATAATGTAAGAGACACAATGGGCATCTTCAACCACCTTTAACCTTGGACACAAAAATTGTGAGCTCCAGCCATCACATTGCACAAAGTATCTTTCTGAAGGTGTGTGTTGAATCATGGGTCCGTATGACTAATTACGGTTTAATAAGTGCTTCTTATATGCACAAGTTTAATTTTCTTTAATTAAGGCAGTAGATAAGTAAAGTAAATAAGTAAACACATACAAAAAAAGAGATGTGAATTCTGAACAGAATGTTTTTAAATATGTTATGTATGTTCATCTTGTTTGGTTCAGTATGCCTCAAGCATAAACCTTATTACATAGTATACATTGGTACCATTCCTTTTTGGCAGATGTTTTCTTTTCTTGGTTATTGCTGTTCCCTAAAGAACTATTGTCTTCTCTTATAGTATAATTAATTGCTGAACTGTACAAGTAATGAGAATGAATGGATAGTTTCACAGAAATATTTTGCCAGAGTGGAAAAGCCATGTGATAGATATTCTTACTGCAGCTTGCATATCTGGGATAGAATAGGAAGGAAGGAAGGAAGGAAGGAAGGAAGGAAGGAAGGAAGGAAGGAAGGAAGGAAGGAAGGAAGGAAGGAAGGAGACTGATCAAGAATTTTGGACTCCAGAATGTTAAATTTACACAAGCACAGAACTTGAGGGAAAATTTTTATAAGATGTTTTATAGATGGCATTTAGATGCTAAGAAGTTATCATGTATGTATCCAAATGTTCAACCTAAATGTTGGAGGTGTGATTGTTTGGATGCAACATATTTCCATATTTGGTGGACGTGCAGAAAATTGAAAGCATTTTGGATTAAACTTTGGTGGGTAATGCAGAACATTTTGAAGAAGAAGCTAGAGTTTTCTCCTCAGTTTTTTTTGTTGGGAATAGTTAAGGGTTGTTCAGCAACTGACACTAGATTAATTTTACACATGATTACTGCAGCTAGATTACTGATTGGTCAATATTGGAAGAAGGATAACGTACCTACTATAGAGGAATGGATACTAAAGATGTCTAATTTTGTAGAGATGGCTAAAATTTCTGCATACCTAAAAGAAAGGACCCATGAAGTTTTTGCTAAAGAGTGGAAGAAATGGGTAGAATATATGAAGAATAAATATCAAAGTAAGAAGTTTCAATTAGCACTTAACTGAATTTATATTTTTTATATTTAGAATTAATTTAAAAGAGAAATGTATTTGAATTTGATAATTTTTATTATATTTTATGCAACTGAATTTATATTTTTAATATTTAGATTTAATTTTAAAGAGAAATGTACTTTGTACTGTTTGACTTTGAATTTGATATATGGAATATTGGGAATTATAGTTAATGTCATATATTTATATTATTTATATGATGTTTCAATTTAAATCTTACGATGCTCAAAATTATTTTACTAGATTTTTTTTAGTAGTTTGTTAAGAGTTTTTTATATATGATTTATGTTGTCATATATTGGTTTAAAAGAAATTTTTTTTATTACTTAAGGTTAAAATTGGTTATAATATAAGGTTATAGCTTTTTTTTAGCTGGATCTCACCTAAAAAAAAGTTGTTAAATATTGAATGTTATATATGTTTGTTCAATAGCGGAAGTCAAGGGGGGGATTGGTTAGGGGGGATAGGGTGGGGGTGGTGGTTGGGGGGTGGGATGGGGAAGGGGTTTTAAAAAATAAACTGTAATGTAAAACTTTTTCAATAAAAAAAAAGAATTTTGGACTTAGGCAGTGGTGGGTTGCCTCCGGTTCGGACCAGTTCTATAGAACCAGTAGTAAAACCGGTGGGAGGGTCTGCCCTCTGACTCCGACATCATCAGGAAGCTTCTGCACATGCGCAGAAGCGTGCACGGCCCCGTTGCAAACTGGTAGTAAAGGTAAGTAGAACCCATCCCTGGACTTAGGATAATATATAATAGGTCAATTATAAGCAGAAAAGCAATAATATATTTCAAAGACTTACATGCATATCAGAATTTATTATAGAATAATAAGGGACATAATCCGAGGGAACTTCAACCTGTTTAAATTCTGATCAAATAACAATCCAAGAGTTGTATAAAACTGTTGCCACTCTTATCAAAGCATGAGCCAAAAAGACTGTAAAAAAAGAGCTTGGAAAACTAATCTGTTTACTGAGAAAAGATTAAAATAATTGGGGAAGTCTGTACCATTTTGAATTATTTATTCATTTTCCCACTTTTTGATTCCTGTAGCATCACTAGGCTTAAAAACACATATCTGAAGACACATAGATATTTGTATATATTTTGATAGATGATACTTAAAAACATTTTAATGTATTTTTAAAATCTGAAAATGCACTGGTTTTTTATCCTATTAACTTGAAAACAGAATGGAGCAGTCTTCAATGAATAAAAATAAAAATGTCAGAGATAGAAGAGAACATGAACTAACTGTTGAGTTACTTATTCCAGAGGGGATGGCATGGGAGGTAATAGTTGAGGATAATCTAGAAAAATACTGGTACATTAGAAGAATTGGTCATGTTTGACATTTTTCATTAAATTCCCTAGTCCAAAGATACAAATGCTCCTGATGACATTCAAACTGGTTAAGAAGTTCACTCGAATATTTAAAACCTTGTGACTTTTGATGGCATTTGTTCTTTGTCAGTTGTGAAGCAAACCAACTAGTGTATTTAAGTGACATTTTAAGATCCATTTATTCATTTTTAATTGAGATACAACCTAAGTAGCTCATCATTAAATTGCTCTTCCACTGTTTAAGCTTTTACATTCAATGACCTTTGTAATCACGGAAATATTAAATTTAAAAACAGTGAAAAAGTTTTCATGATGTTCCTACATTACATTTATTACTCTAAGAGCAATTTCTGGAACCATTACCTACAATATTCATATACTGTATAGAATTTTATAAATGTGACTTTTTCTTCCCTTTCTAATAAAACCAGCTTAGTACGATTCTTTACTTGTAATGCCACTTTTACCTTATATAACCACCATGAACTCCCACTACAAATTTAAGTTAAAGTTGTCCACAAGTTTAAATATACAATTATGAAAGCTGCTGCTGCAATTTCATTTAAATGTCAAGGTGAATTTAAAGTGAATTCAAAGCAAAACCAAACTAACTTTTGGATGTAGGTCTGTCCAGGACTCATTAACTTGTTTTCTTGATTTTTCAGTCTTTGTTTTGTACAATTCTTATTTTTTCTTGCATTATGCTCTTTACACTACACAACTCCCAAAACTCTGGGAAGTTTGTAGTTCAAAACACACTGAATAAAATAACATGATTATAAAAAGAAACAACAAATTTAAGTGAGGTATACTGATCAATATGGTATGCTAGGACAAGAAATCAAATTGAGTTATTTGCATATGAGGATCCTTGTTATTTCATTTTTGGGATCTCATATAGCTTTAGGTTAATTAAGAAAACATAAGAACATACGAGTATTCTGTTGAATTGGACCACTGGTCCATCTGCTGAAATCTAGCAGTTCGTTCTCACGGTGACTAACCAACTGCAAAAGGAAGCCAACTGGTTTCTTTGCAGTTGGTCTTCAGAGGCCATAATGCTTTAATCAAGGCTCATAGCCATTGATCCTCATGCTTTCCATGAATTGATCCAATTTTTTTTTTCTTTTTTGAACCCAGCCAGGCTGGTAGTCACCACCACATCTCATGGTACCAAATTCCAATGCATGCATATATATATATATATATATATATATATATATATATATATATATATATATATATATATATATATATATATATATATATATATATGCATATAATTGCATTTCCTATTCTGATTCTTCTTTTCTAAGATTCAATGCATGCATATATATATATATATATATATATATATATATATATATATATATATATATATATGCATATAATTGCATTTCCTATTCTGATTCTTCTTTTCTAAGATTCAATTCCAATGAGTGACCTCTAATTCTATATTCCAGATGCAATCCTGGCATTGATTTATGTAAGCACATAATGATATTGGCATCTTTGTTTTCAATACATTTACCCTAACATGCTATTGTCCCCCACCCCCACCCCTTTTTTTTTACAGGAGACTCACACTGCGTTGATACTTTCATCGAACTGTTTACCATTTGTCCAGATCACTTTCTTAATCAGTCACTGCTATCTCTGATCCTATTGTTTGTATGAGTAGATAGGATTTTGGCACCAACATGCATCACTTTACACATGTTCATGTTGAATGACACCTGTCATTTTACCTTCATGGGTACTTTGCAGTCCCTGGTTGTTTATACCTCTCTCTGAATAATTTAATATTATAAACATGCTTGACTATTCCATTAGTCATGCTCAATTCCATATAATTTAGAAGTATCTTAAAAGCACCTTACAAGTCTTAGGACAAACGCCTGACATACTCACTAGTTATTTATTAGTTCAATTTGTATGCCGCCCTTCTCCAGAGGCTCAGGGTGGCTTACAATGCATTAAGCAATAGTCTTCATACTTTTGTATATACTGCTTAGTAGGGCTTTCGCCCCCCCCCCCAAGCGGTGTTCTTTTTTATACAAAGTCAGCTTATTGCCCCCATAATCCGGCTCCTCATTTTACCTACTTCAGAAGGATGGAAGGCTGAGTCAACCTTGAGCCTGGTGAGATTTGAACTTGCAATAATTGCAGGCAGCTGGTGCTACTTAACAACACTTTAATCTGCTGCGCCACCAAGGCTCTTATAGCTTTACATCGTGCATGCCATGGACAATTTTGAGAAACATCATTAGTGAGAAATATCCATTTACTCCTACTCTTTGTCTTTGTCTTCTGTTATTTATTTTATCCAGAAAAAGACCTGCCCTTTTTATTCCATGACTGCCAAGTTTAATAAGTGTTTGATGAAGGAGTTTATCAAAAACTTAAAAGTCTAAATATATGATGCCTTGGGATTACCCTTATACAAATGTTTAGGGCACACCAGTAGAATTCATCTACTTAGATTTTCAAAAAGCCTTTGATAAGAACTTCATTATCAACATTTGGCATAGCCAAAGTGTTGTAGAAGTAAAAAAAAAAAAAAAAGTCCAGCTCTCCAATTTGATTCAAGCTTTCTCAAAGTCAACAACATTCTTTTGAACTTGATTGATGACATCCTGCCCTTAAATGCACAAATATAGTGATTGCTCCCCATTGACTTTACTTGGCCCAGCCCAATTTATTCAATTGAAAAGGGCAGCTTTTACTGAAAATTTTCATGGGTTTAATTAAATTAAACCCAGACATGCTCAGGATTTTTAAAGTTCAGAGCTGCAAGGGCAATTTGTAAACAGAACTTATCAGGGCAGACAATGTTCAAACAATTGCAAGGGAAAGCTTCCAGAGGAAAACAGAAGGATGCTGAGATATTTCTGTCATCAATAGATTTTTGTTTTGTTTTGGTTACACCTGTAAGAATTTTAAATGCAGATCTTCTCTTTTTCTTTCAGTGCATTCACCCTGGAATGTTCTCTATTTTTAAAATTTTATTTATTTTATTTATTTTGTCAAGTACGTATTAGATAATATATATAAGCATGAATTGAATACATAAAATGTACAATTAAAGGGAACATCAGGTTTGCCGGATACGCCAGTTGCGTTCCTTTCTGGATCAGGACTCCCTACGCACAGTCACTCACCCTCTCATGACTTCCCGCCTGGACTACTGCAACACTCTCTACATGGGGCTCCCTTGGGGTGCACCTGGAGGCTCCAACTGGTCCAGAATGCAGCTGTGCGGGGGATTATGGGAGCGACGGGGCGCTCCCATGTGACACCTCTCCTGTGTGAGCTACACTGGCTCCCGGTGGTCTTCCAGGTGTGCTTCAAGGTGTTGGTGACCACCTTTAAAGCGCTCCATGCCTTAGGGCCTGGGTATTTGCGAGACCGCCTTCTGCCACCAATAGCCTCCCACCAGCCAGTACACTCGCACAGAGAGGGCCTTCTCAGGGTGCCATTGGCCAGACAATGTCAGCTGGCGACCCCCAGGGGGAGAGCCTTCTCTGAGGCGGCCCCTGCCCTCTGGAATGACCTACCCCCAGAGATATGCAAGATATCAGACCTCTGGACTTTTCGTCAGGGCCTTAAAAGCTACTTGTTTCATCTAGCCGGGCTGGCTTGATCCCATCCTCTGTTTTAAATTGGAACTGATCTTAAATTGGACTGTTTTAATTGTCGGCCAAAAATATTTAATATTTTTAAATTGTTTTAATTTTTGTATATCATGTTTTGGCTGTTCACCGCCCTGAGTCCGCAAGGAGAAGGGCGGTTTATAAATTGAAACAAATAAATATAAATTGAAACAAATAAACATTAGGACAGGGATGGTAGGCACGCTGGTGCTCTTATGCCCGACCCTTACAGACCTCTTAGGAATGGGGTGAGGTCAAAAGTAGACAGTTTTAGGTTACAGTTTTGGGGATTTGGGGATGAGATCACAGAGTCTGGTAGTGCATTCCAGGCATTAACAACTCTGTTACTGAAGTCATATTTTCTGCAATCGAGTTTGGAGCAGTTCATTTTAAGTTTGCATCTATTGTATGCTCGTATATTGTTGTGGTTGAAGCTGAAGTAGGCATTGACAGGTAGGTCATTGTAGCAGATGATTTTATGAGCTATGCTTAAGTCATACCGAAGGCAGCATAGTTCTAAATTTTCTAAACCCAGAATTTCAAGTCTGGTGGCATAGGGTATTTTTTTATGAGCAGAGGAGTGGAGGACTCTTGTGAAATATTTCTGGACATGCTCAATTGTATTAATGTCTGATATGCAATGTGGGTTCCAGACAGATGAGCTGTATTTGAGAATTGGTCCAGCAAATCTTTTGTATGCTCTGGTTAGTAGTGTAATATTACCGGAAAAGAAGCTACGTAAGATTACTACCCTTAATGCCTTTTTGGCGATGTTATTACAGTGGGCTTTGGCACTTAGATCATTTGGTATAAGTACTCCAAGGTCCTTGACAGAGTGAGGGTCATCTACAAGGTCATGTCTACTTAGCTTGTATTTAGTGTTCTGATTCTTTTTGCCATTGTGTAAGAGAGTATTTGTTGGTTGAGATATGGAGTTGCCAATTTTTTGACCATTCTGACACAAAGTCAAAGTCTTTTTGAAGGGTATTGTTGGTAGTGTTAAATAGTTTAACATCATCAGTGAAGAGAACACAGTTACTTATGCTATAATCATAAAGGTCATTTATGTATAGTATGAAGAGTGTGGGTCCTAGAACGCTGCCTTGGGGGACACCGCTATTAACAGGTGCAGGATTTGATAGGGCGCTCCCTATTTTGACCACTTGTTGTCTGTTTGACAGAAATACAGTTATCCAATTATGGAGGGGTCTGGAGATGCCATAGGATTTTAGTTTTAGAAGTAGTTTGTCATGTACCACTGAATCAAAGACTTTACAGAAGTCTATGTAAATTGCATCTATAATTGATGACCAAAATATGGGAGTGAATCTAAGTATTGCATACATACATGCATCCGTTATGCCTAGCAACATACATACAAATATGTATGCATACAATGTATACATACATGCATAAAAATATATCTGGAAAAGCAAAGCTGGGGCTATCAAGTAGAGACAAGGCTTTGGGATCTTAACTATATCACTTTTTTATATGTATACAGTATGTGCAAAACATGTTTAAGAAAGGGTAGTGCTTTGATTTTCTTCTTGTGGCCCTGAAGATACAACACTAGAGGGATCACCAACAGGAAAAACAAAGTCCTAATCTCGCTATATAGGACTTAAATGTATATATTTAAATATAATAAGTGTGTGAATAAGTTTCTAGAGGACAATACTTTCAATATTAAATAAAAATAACTTCTTTTAATAAAATTTCATTTTATAAAAATGAAAAGACACAGGGACATAATCTTAAACTGACAGGAGGCAGATTCAAAAATAGTGAAACCAACTTTCAATGGAGGCAGTGGGTCAAATATCAGTAACTGAGTTTAAATAAGCTTGGGATAAATGTATATCTATCACCTGACAAAAATAAAATAAGAAGTAAAAAAGTAAACACTAATAATTAAAATAATAAATGAATAACAAAACAAAAACTTCAAAGGCAGTAGTCTGCCCAGCTACGGAGCCCAAAGAACACAGCACACACAAAGAATGTACAAACCTTAGTTTACTAAATTAAATTAGTCTTTTTTAAACAAAGGCTGTTAATTAACTTTGTTAACAGCCTACAAGAATCCAAAGAATAAATAATTGTAATCTTACTATGGTTGGCAGAAAGCCCAGAAGCAATTTGCCGGAAACTAATAAGAGAACTAATATCCAGACCCGAAAGAGAGTGAATGAAGTTGTTCCCTGCAAATTGCCTCAGTCGTTGTCCTTCCTTAAATATGCTAAGAGAGTGGCCAATTAGTCCCAAGCCTTACTCTCAAGGGGACCTCCTCCTGAGGAGCCACTCCTGCCTTTTGGCAGTTCTGCATGCCCATGCATCAAGAAGAGGCTCCTCCTCTTCTTCCTCTTCACTTATAGGTGCTTCTGGAGGTTCTGAAGGCCCTGGCTGAATCCCCGCCTCTGGCACCACATCTTCTCCAGCCTCCTCATTGTCTGACTCGAGTGCCAGCTGCACAGGCTGTTGGTGCAGCACCACACCAGCCTCCTCACTGTCGGAATCATCTACTAGCTACACAGGCCGCTGATGGGCCACAACAGGCAGACTCAATGACCCACTGAGTGTTTTTCTGCTGCCAGTTTTCTATGTTTCTTGAACATTCTATGTTTCTAGAACATTCTTTTGAGGAATGGAAGGAAAAACACTTTACCTTTTCCAATTGTTCTGACATGCCAAATTGATGCCTCTAAAAGAATTATAAATTCAAGTACAATCTCACATTAAAAAATCTTTATACTTAAAAAAGCATAAACCTGAACTAGCTGTGGTATATGCAGAATTTCCAGAAAACACATATCCTGCAAAGAGAAGTCTCAAAGGTGCTTTTTCAAAAGGCAACTGGACTGTTTTCTTTTTTCCTTGAGAAAGAAGAAAAAAACATTTCACTCCTCATACAAAAAGTTTCATCAGTTGTGATGGTGGAGAGACGGAAGGATAGGTGCCTATCTTTTCATCCCCCACCATTACAACTGATGAAGCTTCTTGGATGAGGAGTGAAACATTTTCTTCTTCTACCTCAAGGAAAAAAGGAAACAGTCCAGTTGCTTTTTGAAAAAAAAAAAACATCTTTGAGACAACTATGAGCTGAATGACCGAGAATCTCCACAGACCTGTAAAAGATGGGTTCATTTTGGCTGTTTCTTTTTTCAGCAATGCCTCAAAATCTTGGAAGTATTTTTTTATTGACCCTTTCAAATGTAGAGATGACCTTGGAGAAGAAATTGAAGAACCTTTAAGAGAGGTAAAATCACAGGAAAGTGGAAAGCATGAGGGGGAAAAAAATCAAAATTGCCTTAATTCTGCTTGATATAAGATGAGAAACTCTGCCAGGCTTTCAAGTTTCTGTTATTATATCCTACAATCATAAAATAACATTTTTTTTTGAATCCTTGTGGTGCTTGGTTCCTGACCTGATATACCTCTGAGCTGACATCAATCTTTGAAGTCTCAGGAATTACTAGAACTCAAAGAATCACTTACTGACAGAAATTCCTAGCTAAATAATGTCCATCAGGTTAGAAGATACAGTTGTGCCTGAATAATTTGAACAATCCTAAATTTAAACAAAATGTATTGCTGTTTCTGTTCTTCTTTTGATCTCAATAGATGAAGCAGCTTTTGGATCAGAAATTTTTCATGGCCAAAACAGGCCAAAAAAAGTATATAAAATAATCTGTGTCAACTTTTGTTTTGCTTTCAAACTTTCCTCATCTTATGCTTTTAGAATATTTGAGGGAACAGATTTAGAAAAAGAGAAATTTCTTTCTTTCCAATTCAAAAGTCCAAACTGAATCATAATAAGAAAAGTTTTTTATTATTTTTGAAGAACTGAATCATTATTGATTGGAGTGAATGGAAACAGAAACTCTTCAACACCTTCATCAATGATTTGGATGAGGGCATAGATGGGGAACTAATCAAATTTTCAACTGACACCAAGCTAGCAGGAATAGCCAACACTCCAGAAGATAGGCTTAAGACTTCCAGCGGACATCACGGCAGTATCGGACATGAGGGCAAGTCTCCACACTCCCACACCAAGTTTTCTCCATTGGAGCGCTCCAAAAGGAGCTAAAGCTACCCTGTAGGGGTGGTGAAGAAAAAAGGGGAGCCCTGTAGTTCAGGGAGAGGAGCTGGACTCAGGGCTTCTTCCCTCTCCCTCGACAAGGAGAAGAGGCATCCATCATGGCTCTCATGAAGCTGGGATAGTGAGGCAACAAAGAAATGTGCAGGAGTGGTGCAGATGAACAGTGATTGGAGCTGGGTGAGAAGATTCCTTCTTATCTAAACCCTAACTTTAAAGAAAAAAAGAAAGAGAAAAATCCAGGAAAAGAGACTCTTAGAACTATGTTTTAAAGTGGCGAACTACCATAGAGAGAAAAATCCTAGACCACATATGCTTACAAAATTATTGGCATTAAAATGGATATTGAAATATTGAACAAGGGAGTAGAGATAAAACCACCCACAGCAAAGCCCATAAAAATCCTGATCTTGAGTGAGACATAGACTGGATCACCTTATTTCAGGAGGAGGAGTTTAGTGGCCTCTTTTATTTTATTGAAAGCTGAAAGTCTTTGTGATTAGCACAGTCCTCATATAAACCCTTTCCTTGTAATATGAACTCACTGCAGTGGGTGGGTTCCTCCCGGTTCGGCCTGGTTCTCCCAAGCCAGTAGCAGTGATGATATGACATCCCCGGTTCTACTATTATTTTTTATTAATTCTTAATAAAAAAATCTGGTTTAAAGTCTATGTGGTTTTTTTATCATTTTTTCCAACCATGTGTGGTTTTTAGTCCAGTATCTTTTAGCTTCTACACATGTCCACCACATATGGTAATATGACAATTTTTTCCTTTCTAAATGTTGTTAAATGTGAAAATGCTTCAATCATTGATACCCAGACTGGAATTCTCAAATAATGTTGTTTTTTAATCTTCTCCCAATTTAATAACAAAGCTTCTTGTATGTAGTGTCGCCCTGAGTCTTTGGAGAGGGATGGCATATAAATTGAATTAAATTGAAAATTGAAAATAGTGTCTTCTAAAATACCCCTGTGCTTTTGTTCCCTTATACCATAAAAAAGCATGCCACCCCAACAACAAGTCATGTCCTTCTAAAGTCAATAATCTGGTACTCTTTAACATTATCCATTCTTTAATCCACATCAAACTTGTCGCTTGATAATAAAGTTTCCAATTAGGTAAACCAAAACCCCCTCTCATTCTAGCATCTTGTAACAACTTTAATTTTATCCTTGCCTTTTTTCCCCTGCCAAATATATTTTAACACTATTTTATTCAATTCTTAAAAATATTTTTCCCCAATCTAATTGGAATTGTCTGGACCAAATATAAAATTCTAGGCAATATATTCATCTTAATAGTTGATATCTTCCCTATCAGTGATAATTGTAAATTTTCCCATTTCACCAAATCTGTTCCAATCTGTTGTTTGAGTTTATTATAGTTATTCTCTTTAAGTGTGCTACATCTTGCTGTCAAGTATATCCCCAAGTACTTAACCTTATTTGTGATATGCATCTTTGATATTTCCGCCAATTCTTCTTTTTGTTTTATTAACATATTTTTGTCAAAATTTTCATTTTGTCTTTATTAATCTTCATTATGTCTTAATTAATGTCTTAATTAATCTAAACCTGCTACTTTTCCAGAGGAGCATCTGCTGGAGACACATGTTGGGGCAACTGAAGATAAGGGCAACACCTGGGAAGAGGGCAGGGCTTAATCACCACTGTGCGTGAGCCGGAAAAATTGTGTTGGTGGCCCACATTCATCCCGCATGCTGTAGTTTGAGGATGCCTGGACTAGAAGACTTCCAAGGTCCCTTCCAACTCTTATTCTGTAAAAATTATGTAAGAATCCCAAGCAATATGGTATTCAAATTTATCTTCAAATTATAATGCAGATAGAAACGATCACACATTTTTTTTTAAAAAAAATTAAATTGGTCTAAAAACTGATCCAATTGTTCCATATACAGAATTTCCAAAAAAACCTATACATTGTTTATATTTGTATATATTATAATCCCTATAAACAGATTGGTTCATCTTGAGCATTTTTACTGTTTTTCTGCAAGGCCTTAAAACCTTAGAAGAGCTTTTTATAGGTTCTTTAAAAATGGCTCATTCTTTTCTCATGAAAAAGTATACCCATCTGTTTAAACACTTTCATGTTCATATCAAAAGAATAAAGTCACCCTGTTGTTCCTTCAACAGCAGGTTTTAAGGCACCTACAGAGGATATTAACTGCTGGAACTTTACAGTTCTATAATGCTTCAAATCATCCATAAGCACCTTTAAAAGTATACATATTTCAAGATTAGTCACTGTTCCTGAATAACTCTGTCTTTGAAGTACAGAATTGGGAGGAGAAATTCATTTAGCATCAATTCCTCTGTTTTCTTTACTCACTGAAGAAGGGGAGGTAATGGAAGTTAGATTTTTTTACTCTGATGACAAGATCTATTTTCTCCCTCAAAATAGCCCAAGCTTAAAGATAAAGACAAATAAGATTAGCCGCTTAGCAATTAAATTGTAAAGCAGTCTAAATTTAGGCAATAATTCCAAATTGATGGGGAGAACTGACTCTTTTAAGATTCACAAAGCTGTTCAATGCATAGCTGGCTTCTCAGGAATAAATCCTGCTCAGTTCAATTAGTCTTCTTTCAATATGATCCATATAGGACTGCAATCTAAATCTATCCAAGGAAAGCTGGACATTGTGGAGATATATATTCTGGTAAAATCTTGAGAATCTGGGAACAGAGATAATTGTAAATTATGGAGATCTGAACTGAGTTTCCTGAAAAGCATTTATAATAGACACATCACTTAACAACTGTCTAGATCAACAACTAGGATACTACCATCATTTGAAAGTTTAAAAAAATGCAATAATAATACAATATATGCATTAACATATTATTCAAGGTCTGGAAATCTCATTAAATCTTGTTTCAAAATACGCCACTAAATTGATTGGTATCTTCTTTATATAGTCTTCTCATTTTAGAACTTTTAATTTTTGTTTTATGGATAGTCATTCAGCCATAGCCTTTGCTTAACTGACAAAGAATTTCAATGCCACAACTGTTTTATGTCTCTTTTTTAAAGTGTGCAATTTGTTGAAAACAACCTCAGCTATAAATAATTTCTGGATCAAATGCCAACAAAACTTACCCAGATTGTTTTATGACCAAAAATGAGAAGAAGACTTGCTTCCATTGCCATCCTCTGCTTGCCTCAAACCTTCCCTTCAGCATTCTGTATAGTTCATGCCAATTTTTTTCATAATGGCTTTAATTAGCTCATTGGGGATTTGAAAATAATAATATATAAGAAAAGTACTGGATGTTATTGTGTCACAACTTTAACCCCAGCTTTGAGAAAAAGAAAGAGACATTTATGTGACTTGTGTTTCACTTTCCTTCTGATGCACAGTTCACAGCAAGTAGGGGAATAGTTGACATAACCCAACTTGCTCTGATCAGAAAATGCCTCTTTGTCACTCTTATAATTGCTACCAAAGGGATTCTATTATTATCTTTCCAGTTTAGTGAATGTGGTTTAAAGAAATCATTTACAAGTAGGGGTTTCTTAAGCCAGCCTAGCACATCAATCTTATATTACTACTCAGGAGGTTCCACAGTTGCCTGGGTCATTTAACTGGGCTCTTGTTTAATGTGTGCAACACTTTGACAATTATTAGAAGGGAGTTAAAGTCTATAGAGATTCTCATAATCCAGGCCATAGTTGTCAGAACTGAAGAAGCTTCTTGGATGAGAAACGAAACGTCTTCAAAGAAAAAACAAGGAAGTCCAATTGCCTCCTGAAAAGGCACCTTTGGGATTAGAAAGGACTGTAAGAATTATCTTGTCCCACCCTATATAGCTGTGATGGCAAACCTATAGCATGCATGCCAGAGGTGGCATGCAGCGCCCTCTCTGATGGCACGTGACCATCGCCGCAGCTCAGCTACACCACACATGTGCATGTGCCTCCTGCCAGTCAGATAATTTTTGGGTCTCTGCCGTGCATGCATGGGGGGGAGGGGTGCATGTGGGAGGAGGTGGGGCATGGAGGGTTGCACATGCATTGCATTATTGGTTACAAGTGCAGGGAGGCCTACAGGGCCAAAACAGGATGTGGGGGGGGAGTGCGTGCGAATGTGTGGGGACAGGGGAGCATGCACATGTGGACGCCGGGGTGTATGTGCATGGGGAGGGAGGGGGAGGGAGATGCGCATCTGCAGGTGGTGAGGGTGTACATTTGCAGGGAGTGGGTGTGTGTGCCAGGGATCATGCATTTATTGCATTACGGGTGCATTATGAGTGCTTTTGGCATGTGACAACAAAAAGGTTAGCCCTCACTGCTAATACTATATATTAAACTATCAGTGGATCACAGAAAACACCAGATTATGAGTACATGAAGACTCTATGCTGGCCAAGTTTAGAGGCTGCTCTGAAGAAAGGACAGAGGTAATGATGAGAGGAAAAGGTTGAGGCAATTGCTGGACAACATGCATGTTGTCCTGCATGGAGGAATCATGCTGGATTATCCTTACCTACCATGTCTATACAACTAAATCTCCTACCTTCTATGCTGAAAAGCCTTCATCAAAGAGAAGAAATGGGTTAGTGACAATTCAAGTAAGGAGTTGCCTACATGGTCAGATCAAGGCTAGAATGCTTAATGAGAATGTTTCTATGACTACAGAAAACAAACTTCAAACTGCTGTAACCAAACGCATTTACTACTTTGATTAGATAGCAATTAAGATGTTGGGCTTGTCAACTGGAAGGCTGGCAGTTAGAGACCCAAGGGCCACATAATGGGTGAATTCCCATTCTTGCCCCAGCTCCTGCCACCGTAGCAAGTAGATAAATAGGTACCACTTTGATGGGCAGGTAACAGCATTCCGTATGCTGGATGTATAGTCATGCTGACTACAGAAGGATATTCAGACAATATTGGATCCCTCAGCTAGGAAATGGAGATGATCACTGCCCAGGGGTGAAATCTAAAATTTGTTACTACTGGTTCTGTGGGTGTGGCTTGGTGTGTGGGGGGTAATGTGACTGGGTGGGCAACTTTTTTTTTTTTTTACTTTTAAAAGCATTTTTTTCTACAACCTTAACAGGAGATGCCAGAGTCGAAGAACAAAAAACTGGAAAAAAATCACAAAAAATCACAACCTGGCCATCAAAACTCTGCAATTATGGATGAAACATGTGACAATGATATACATTGTCATTGGAGCACTTGGTACCATCTTCAAGAATTTTACAAAATACATCAAGAAATTGCAGCTTCCTGCAAAAACACAAGTGGAACTGCAAAAAACTGCATTACTCGGAACATCATACATCTTAAGAAGATACTTGGCTGATACCTAGAATGCTGGCAGAAGCCCATATCAACTATCAGTGCCAGTCAATAATATTTGTGATACATCCTTAAATGTTCAATTCACTCAGTTTTATGTTTAATGAATAAAAGTATGATAATGATGATGATGATGTCATCTCAGGAATGGAACAAGTTGGGAATTGGCTACTAGTATATGAAATTCAATAATGAAAATACTGAAAATAAAATATATTGGAGTATAATAACATATTTATTTCAGAAGTGATAGGAAGCTATTGTATTTGCTTTAGAGTGGTGCTGCAGCTTTATCCATCAAAGATCATCGATCTCTAACAAAGTCACTAATTAATCCAAATTAGATGACAAAATTCAGGAGTCATTTTGTTTATCTCTTCATGTAGGTGAGGACTGAAAGCTTTTGATAAACATATTTTACTGAGTTTGGATAGATCTTGATTGGATTGTCTTAGCTAAGTGTAAATTAATAAAATAATATATTGATATTTTGTTTTATTTATTGCTTCCATTGCCGCAACTCAGACTAAACAATTTAGGGCATTTCTAAGGACCCACATTTATTTAGGTGAAAGTACCTGAGTTCTACAAGATGGTTTATACTCCACAAATATTATTATTATTTACTTTATTCATTAAATATGAAACATTCAAAAATGCATCACAAATACCATTGACTGGTGCTAATGGTTGATATGGTTGCTGCCACATCCTAGGTATCAACCAAGTACCTTCTTAAGATGTATGATGTTCCAAGTAGTGCAGTTTTTTGCAGTTCTGCTGGTGTTATCAACAAATTGTAGGAAGCTGCAATTTGTTGATGTATCTTATAAAATTCTTGGACATGGTACCAAGTGCCCTGATGACAATGAGTATCACTGTTACATGTTTCATCCATAGCCGTGTAGTTTCAATGGCCAGGTCGTGCAATATTTCATGATTTTTTCTTCGACTCTGGCATCTCCTGGTACCTCAATGTCAATAAATTTTACGCTTCAGTTTTTGACAACTGTGTGTTATGTTCCAAGTGACGATCTGTCACTATTTGAAAGTCCCACAAGATCTTCACCTTCTCATTTTCTATAACTTTTCCCACTTTATGTTCCCATAACTTTTTGGATACATGTAAGTCATATTTTTTACATAATGGCCAGTGGATTAATTTAGCAACTCGGCCGTGTCTAGCTTTGTAATCAGTTTGTGCGATTTTGCTGCATTCACAAATTAAATGTGAAGCAGTTTCTACTTTGTTGTTGCAAAGTCAGTAGTTTAGATTGTCGGTGGATTTTTGTATCTTTGCTTTCATGGCATTAGTTTGTATTATTATTATTATTATTATTATTATTATTATTATAAAAATCTTTTTTAAAATTATTTTGCTCTGAGGTGGAATGACAGACTTAAGCTGATTCAGCAAAAAAGAAATAAGTTTGATACTTGCAGTTACCAAATGAATTTTAATAGCTAAAATACATGTTCTCATGGGAAATTTGCAAAAGCTTAGAAATTCATAAATCAATCCATAAATATTATAACATTTTCAAGGCCTGGGAGCTTCATTTGCAAAGGAAATAAAGGGGAGTGGAAAGGAACTTTATAAAGATGAATAATTTTAAAATTCAGTATAATTCCTGACATTAACATGTTTTTAGTTATGAACAAATCCATTATATATAACCTTTTATTGATACTGGGTTAAAAGCATATTGGAATTCATAATTCTGTATGGATGTATGTGCCTAGTTCTTTTACAGACATTAATTATTTCTTTTAAGCAAGTAATTCAAAACATCTATCAAGTAATTGAGCTGACTGGCTAGGCTTAAATTGTATTGGCTGAATGCGAGATTGCAGCAATGAATAATATGATACTGTTAAGTAGGAAGAAACAGACTGGAAGGTATACACACGGACACAAAAAGCACAAACCCCACATTAAGTCACTTAAGAATTAACCAGAAATACCTTGTTTTGATTCTCATGTATGTGCATCAGTACTTTGAGTTCAGAATGTTGATTTATAAACTTTAAAGAGCACAAAGGTGGGAAATATTCAAAGATCTGAATATTTAGATAGTAATATCACATTCCCATTTATTCAATAGATTTATATACTATTTTTCTTGCAGGATTACAGAGAGTTTCCCTTCCTTTTCGATCTTATATTCAAGGAACCTACAAAAGCATAAACTAACATTAATATTAGTAATATTGTTTTCCCCGATTCCCATAATTTATCCAATTTACAGAAGTCATAGTTAAACAATTTAGAAACTCCACTAAAACTTTCCTGAGGTTCTTAATAATGGCAGTTTTTAAGAATTATCCATCACAATTTACAACAACAACAAAAAATGTATGGTAAAGTAGGGCTGCCGTAAAATAAAATTGCAAATATTGGGACAGCCACTAGATAGCAACAAAGAGATACTGAACTAAACTCCTTACTGTCAACTAGTGTTTTGTGGTGTGGATTTGAGAGAGCGAATTAGATTAATAAATTCATTATAGCATAAGTTTCAGAGAATATGGTCAGCACATGTGTGTACTATTATACCAAGGGAAGAATGCAAATATATTCTTAATTTGATGAAATGAGTAGGTGGATAGTATAGTAAAGAAGATATTAGAGATTGACAATTGAGAACAATTGTTCTTTTTCTTGAGAAGTAAATGATGCTCCCTTCCTTCCTTCCTTCCTTCCTTCCTTCCTTCCTTCCTTCCTTCCTTCCTTCCTTCCTTCCTTCCTTCCTTCTCCTGTCTTGCAGACCATCAGTATTGTTCTTTAGTGTTTCTTTCTTCCTCTGTATGGAAGGGTAACCGCTTTATCCAAATCCAGACCTGTTATACAAATGAAGCCATGTGAAGTTGAAGAATTCAGATATACTGACAGTTATGGATATAGGAACATAAGCAGTATTTATAGAGCCTTAAAAACATTAGCAGCAAAGGACTGTGAAGCAAAGTGGTAACAGTCCCATTTGCAGTATTTGCTGCAAAATACAGATACACAAACTCACACAGAATGCAACATTTATGAAATATTTCTCTCTCTCTCTCTCCATCTATCATCTGTCTGTCTGTCTGTCTGTCTGTCTGTCTATCTATCTATCTATCTATCTATCTATCTATCTATCTGTCATCTATCTATCTATCTATCTATCTATCTATCTATCTATCTATCATCTATCTATCTTATCTATCAATCATATCTCTCTCTCTCTATCTCTCTCTCTCTCTCTCTCTCTCTCTCTCTCTCCATTATCTATCTACCATATTTTCCTGAAAATAAGACCCTGTCTTATATTTTTTTGAACCCCGAAATAAGCGCTTGGCCTTATTTTTTGGGAGGTATATTATTTTGGGGTGCATGGAGCAAGATGGGGATCCTCTTGCCATCTTACCTGATTTCCAGCTCTGCATTTAAATATTTTCGGGGAGGACTTCTTTTCTGGGAGAGGCTTATTTTAGTGCATGCTCTCAAAAGTCTGATTGGTGTTATTATCAGGGGATGTCTTATTTTCGGGGAAACAGGGTATCTATCTATCTATCAGTCTATAGATTTATATGACTACCCAACTCATACATGGCCCGACAGCATACAACATTAAACATCTTGCTAAATTATTTAGAACTTTCTGAATAACTTTAGATACAAGGTTTCTTTTTAAAAAAACAAAGAATACAAAGCAGGGCAAAACATAACAAACAATAATTTACTAGGCTGCTGTGCAGCTGCATGGTTTCGTCTTGTCTGACATGTGCTTAATTGCTGCATTGCTGTTTCCTCTCAGCTCCCTCTTCTCCCATCCTGACTAAACCAATAGCAGTAGGGAAAGAAATGCTCCTGTGGCTGTATTGGCCAAGCTGGAAAAAGTTTGTTAAACGGTAATTGCCAGACACAGAGAAGAGTTCGATCACATTCTTCAGAATCCTTGATGCTCTCAGAATAACATTACTTTAAGCTTCCAAGTTTTGTTCTAAAGCTGGACAGAATGCCTTGTTCTGAACTCAGAAGAAAGCTCTTGAAGACACTGACATTTTTGCTTCACACTTGGAACATTGAAAACTGTCATTTTGAAGTCATGTTAGTTTCATACATTCCTAGATGTGAACCTTTAAGAAATATTTTTGAAGAATATCTTATTCATTTTTTTTTTTCATTCAATCATGTCCAAGTCTCAGAGACTGCCTGGACAAGTCCCTGTAAATTTTCTTGGCAAAGTTTTTCAGAGTGAAAGTGACTAGTCTAATTGGCTTTCTATCTAAGGCAGGACTAGAACTCATGGTCTCTATTTTTAGCCTGATGCTTTAACCATTACATCTCTCTCTCTCTCTCTCTCCCTCTCCCTCTCCCTCTCCCTTCCTCTCTCTCTGTGTCTCTCTTTCTCTTCCTTCCTTCCTTCCTTCCTTCCTTCCTTCCTTCCTTCCTTCCTTCCTTCCTTCCTTCCTTCCTTCCTTCCTTTCTTTCTTTCTTTCTTTCTTTCTTTCTTTCTCTTTTCTTTCTCACAAGGTTGGAAAACATTTGTGCCCTGGATACACTAATGTCTGTCTGTCTGTCTATGCATCATCTGGTCATGCTGTTCTCTGTCTGATCTCATTATTCTAGAATAGAGCAGAGCAGAGCAGAGCAGAGCAGAGAGCAGAGTAGAACAGAACAGAACAGAACAGAACAGAACAGCAAATTTGAAAGAGACCTTGGAGGTCTTCTAGTCCAACCTCCTGCTTAGGCAGGAAACCATATACTGCTTCAGACAAATGGTTATCCAACAACTTCTTAAAAATTTCCAGTGTTGGAGCATTCACAACTTCTATTATAAATATTATAAATATCTATTATATATCTATATATCATTTGATGCCGACATGATATATCAATGAATGGACTATGCAGAATTATTTGATCTAAAGAATAATTGCTGTAGGTTTTGATTCATTTAGCAAGTCAACATGGCTATTTTTTTGTAAAGTTTATTTTTCTATTAGAAATAAAGGAAAAAATGTGTTCACTCTTGATCTTTAGCTTTTTGTATTTTCTTACACCTGCATATCCATATTGCTAATAAACGTTGTGCCAACAACCCAAAGGGCATAACTTTGGTTCTATTGAAAGTAACAATACACCACCCCTTGATTTTAATGAAGCTAGAATTGCAGCCCTTAGTTAAATTATATGGTCACAATTCCAGTATGCTTGATGTGCTACAGTTTGCAGCTGCTTAGTAGCTCTTAGAAATGAATTCACTTGGCTGCACACTGGAAAATGTTGACATTACAATAGTCAATATGGACTGACTATTAGGATTATGAGAAAATGTGATCCTTGAATGAAAGAAAGAAAATACCAAAATAAACAGTATTCAATGGGCTCAAACCTGTCCAATTCCTCAGTTATAATATTTCAAACATGATTTCTCGATTTGCTGCTTTTAAGCCACTTCTATTTTTTTTTAAATTTATAAAGTAAAAAAAAACCCCAAAGAAATCCCTTGATTTAATTCAATAAATGGGTCACTATATGAAAATACCCTCTGAATCAATAGTATAGCAGTAAAATGAATCAAACAATTAAAAAATAATTCCATTCAATAATTTGGATGTCCCATTCAAACTGCTTTCTAGACTATTAATTAAAACAGGAGGGGAGATGTATTGGTACCAGAAGAAATTTAAACATTTGATTTGGTGTTCAAATAAGTATTCTGACTCTGGGCTTCTTTAGTAGAAGTTCATAAGATAAGAATCCACAACAATATTTAAATAGTTAACCATAATATATTTTCTTTCCTTAGAAGCTGAAAACACTGATACCTTGAAAACTGTTAAGGATCAATGTCTCATGTAACTAAGCTTCCCAGAATTCCATGATGAAACTTTGAGAATTAAACTAATGCCAAACTGATGCCATTTTCTTTTTCCAAAGATTTTTTTTTCTTTTTTTGGAAAACTGGGACTGCAAGATCTGGACCTCTTTAAAAAGGTTTGAAATTCGATTTCAAATTTAGATATTAAAAATGTCCTTAATATTTTCCTTTTAAGACTTGGCAAAACTGGAAGTTGAACATGGCATCAGTTCTGATGGACATATCTATTTCAAACTAGGGGATCTGTGGTTCTCCAGTACTAGTCCTACAGCTAGTCCTCCTCCTCCTCCTCCTCCTCCTCCTCCTCCTCCTCCTCCTCCTCCTCCTACTCCTCCTCCTACTCCTTCTCCTCCTCACAACAGAAAGGCACAGTATGTTGTGGGTCCAATTGATTAGGGATCAACTTCTGATGGGGCAACAAAAAAGGGCCTAATTGGTGATGGCCCCCATTCTATAGAACCTTATGCTATCCCAAGGTATGGTTGGACCCCACTCTGTTGTTTTTGTGAAAGGCCTGGGGATCACAGATGGAGATGGAGCCAATCAAGTGGGTGATTTCATTGTGCTGTTGCTGCTGCCATAGGTGAATTGAAAGTTCTTAGTTTGGTATTTGTTCTGCACATAATCTACCCATTTCTTCCAGTCCCTAACAAAGGCTTCATGGGTCCTATCTTTTAGGTATGCAGAAATCTTTACCATTTCCACAAAATTAGCCATCTTTGATGTCCATTCTCCTATAGTAGGTACACTATCTTTTTTCCAATATTGACCAATCAATAACCTAGCTGCCGTAATCATATATAAAATCAATCTCGTTTCACTCGGTGAACAATCCTTAACTATACCCAGCAAAAACAATTGCAGAGAAAAATGAAGCTTCTTTTTCAAAACATTCTGCATAACCCACCAAAGTTTAATCCAAAATGCTTTAACCTTTCTACAGGTCCACCAAATATGAAAATATGTAGCATCCAAACAATCACACCTCCAACATTTAGGTTGAACATTTGGATACATACATGACAATTTCTTGGGATCTAAATGCCATCTGTAAAGCATTTTATAAAAATTTTCCCTCAGATTTTGTGCTTGTGTAAATTTAACATTCTGGACCCAGATCTTTTCCCATGTTTCCAACATAACTGGTTCTGCAAAATTTTGTGCCCACTTTATCATACAATCTTTAACTAATTCACTCTCTGAGTCTCTTTCTAACGATAAATTATACACCTTCTTGATATGCATCGGTCCTTTCCTTTTTATCTGCATCACCAAATCTTCTTCATGTAACATCAAACCAATTTTCTGGTCTTCTCTCCATCTCGCTTGAAGTTGAGAATACTGCAACCATGTTAAGTTCCTCCCTTCTTCCAACAGAACTTTCAAAGATTTCAAATTCCATCTGCCCCCATCATTAAAAAGCATCTTTTTGTATAAAATCCCCCTGAGTGACTTTATATTCCGCATGACTTGCCCAAGATCCAACCACAAAGGTATTTTGTAATCCAATTTAAGATGGTGTTTCTTCCACACTCTCATCAGCGCATGTCTCAATATATGACTTTTAAATACATTATCCAGCTTGTCTTCATAAAATAAATATGCATGCCAACCAAACTCCAAGTCATGGCCTTCTATATTCAAAATTTCAGTTTTTGTTGTTCCAAACCAGTCACCCACTTGTGTCAACACTGCAGCTTCATAATATAAACGTAGGTTTGGAACTTTAAGGCCACCTCTTTCACGAACATCTTGCATAATTTTAAATTTAACTCTTGGTTTTTTCTCATTCCAAATAAATTTGTTTAGACCTGATTGCCATTCAGCCAATATCTTATCACTTCTGAGCACCGGAATCATTTGAAACAAAAACAGAAATCTAGGTAGAACGTTCATCTTAACTGCTGCTATTCTCCCAAGTAAAGATAGTTGCAGTTTCTTCCAAGTTTCAAGGTCCTTTTGAATCTTATGCCACAAAACCTCATAATTATTTTGAAAAAGTTTTATATTAGACGCTGCAACCTGAACTCCTAGATATTTCACCTTTGTAACTATTTCAAAGCCTGCCAACCTTTCTAATTCACTCTTTTGTGGTTCTGACATGTTTTTAACTACCATCTTAGTCTTTTTCTGGTTTAGTCTAAAACCTGAGACCAAACCATATTCCTCTATAGTGTTTTTCATCTGGATGATTGATTCCAAAGGTCATGTTAGGGTAACAACCAGATCATCTGCAAATGCCTTTGTTCTATAGTCCTTTTGCCTTATAACTATTCCATTCAAATTGTTCGAGTCCCATAGAGAATTCATCAAGACTTCTAAAGTTAAAATAAACAACAGTGAGGATAACGGACAACCTTGTCTGGTACCCTTCTGTATATGGAAATTGGTAGTTAAACTCCCATTAATAACCATTTGTGCTGTCTGTTCTTGATAAATTGCTGAAATTGCTTGTATAAATGCTCCCCAAAGTCCATTTTGAACAAAGTCTTTTTTAGAAAATCCCAGTTGACTCGATCAAAGGCCTTTTCTGCATCCAAAAACACCAGCACCGCAGAGATCTGCTTATTTTTCTCAAGATATTCCAGTAAATTTATAAGTTGCCTCACGTTGTCATTCATATGTCTGCCCTCTATAAAACCTGCTTGATCATTATGAATCACCTCTTGGATAACTGGCATCAGTCTGTTGGCTAATACTTTTGCAAAAATTTTATAATCCGTATTCAGGAGAGATATTGGTCTAAAATTTTCTGGTTTTGAAGAACCATCTTCCTTTGGTATCAGTAAGATAAAGGCCGTCTTCCATGAGGGGGGTATTTTACTGCTGTATACTACAGAATAAGTTCTTAAGATGTTCAACCAATTCTGATTGTAGAGTTTTATAATATACTGCTGTCAAACCGTCCGTCCCAGGAGCTTTAGCTGTTTTCAGTTGTTTTATTGCAAATAAAATCTCTTCAGACGTTATTACTTGGTTCATTCTCTCCTTTTGTTCACTTGTAATTTTTGTAACTCTCGTCTTTCCAAGATATTCATCAATAAGGTCCTTTTGAATATTATCTGTATGATATAAATTAGAATAATAATCCAAAAAAGCTTGATGTATTGAACTCTGTTGAAAAACTTGTTTACCTTTATATTCAATAGTATCTATTATACGAGAACTTCGTTGCTTTCTTAAAGTATATGCCAACCATCTACCAGGTTTGTTAGTGTTGCAAAAAGTATTATGCTTGGCAAATTGTAAATTAGTTGCCGTCTGATCAGCCATAAACATTTGAATTTGATCTTTCAAAAGTTTTATAGTTTCCTGCAATTTCTCATTAGTCGGGTTCTTAATATGCAGTTGTTCTTTCTCCTTTATTTCTGACTCCAGTTCTAATCTTATCTTTTGTCGTATTGACCTGTGCTTAGAGTTCATATAAATCAGTACACCTCTCATATAGGCCTTACTTGCATCCCAAACAACTTCAATAGGTGTATCCTTGTTCAAATTCAATTGAAAAAATTCCTTTACATGTTTTTTAAGGTCGGCTATATTCTTCTCATATCTAAATAAGTTCTCATTCATTCTCCAAGATCTTCTCTCCCTCTTACCAAAATCCATTTACATCCATACCGAGCTATGATCAGTCAGAGTTCTAGGAAAAATCTTAGTCTTAGTTGTTTTAGTAAGTAGATCAGAAGAAACCAGCATAAAGTCAATCCTAGAAAAAGATTTATGTCTATCAGAAAAAAATGTAAAGTCCAATTCCTTTGGATAGTGAATTCTCCATACATCCTTCAATTCTAATTCTTCTTTCAATGCAAAAAACATCTGTGGTAATTTATTCCCCCTCTTGGCCAATGTCTTTTTGTCAAGAATTGTATCAATCACACCATTCCAATCTCCCATAATCAAAAAAGACTTGTAGTTCCATTGCAATATTTTAGTATGTAATAATTTATAAAAAATTTCCTGCTGTTGGTTTGGGGCGTAGATTCCAATCAGAAGCAACTGAACATTCTGTATATTTATTTCAACTGCAATATATCTTCCTTCATCATCCGATTCTACAAGTTTAGGTGGTATTCTTTTAGAAATATACAAAACTATTCCATTCCTTTTCACAGAGCTAGAAGACATAAAGTGTACTCCAAATTTTGAATTTATCAAATATTTTTGGTCCTGGGTTCTAATGTGAGTTTCTTGCAAACAAACAACATCATTTTTATACTGCTTCAAATAGTGAAATATTTTCCTTCTTTTCTGTGGAGAATTCAAACCATTCACGTTCCATGATAAAAATCTAACTGCCATTTGAGGATTCTTGAAGCGTATCGAGCAATTGCCTAAGACCCTGTTCAACAGCAGAGGTCTTTGGTCTCGCTCCTCCCACTGCTTCAGATTTCTGTGTTTTCCCATTTGCCCCCTTCTCTTCTTGTGGCACCATGGACCTCTGCTGTTTTTGCTTTTCTAGTCTTTGCTTCTCTGCTGCACGAGTTATACATTGATCTTTTGGTTCTTGCACCAACAGTTCAAGGTCCAGATCCACCTCTCTTGTAGCTCTAGGATGCTTTATTCTGGGCTCTGGGAGGTCTGCAAAAAAATCCTCTGTGAAACCACCTACTGCTCCTAACAGTACTTCCCTTGCTGTTGCTCGAAGTGCCTGTCGTTCTTGTTCCCTGTGTAATTCTTGAATCCCTTCTTCAAAATCCTTATCTTTAGAAACTCCTTCTGCAGATAACAATGTGGATGAACATGGTGGTGTTGAAGATTTTTTAAGAATGTTATGATAAAAATGTTCTGCTTTTTCCACTGAATTTAGACGGTATCTTACATCCTCATATCTCAAAATAATACCAACAGGAGCATCCCATCTAAATGGAATCTGGTGCTTTTTTAGTTCATTTACCAAAAAACCATAGTCTCTTCGGTCTCTTAACATTTTGGGTGGAACAGTAGTGTGGAAGGAACAGTAGTGTGGAAGGAGTTTTGCAGAATATCATTTATCAGTAAAATAAATCACAACATCGCTAGGCAAATTCCTTTGTCTTGCCACACGAGAGTTAACCCTGTAAATCTTATCAATTCTTTTAGCAATTAACTCAGGTTCCAACTTTGAGATCTTAGCCAATACATCCACACAAACTGCCCTCAAAACCTCTCTGTTGTTCTCCCTTAGTCCTCTCAATCTTAAAGCAAACTCCATAGAACGAAACTGCATCATCGTAATTTCATCTTCTAGCCTCTGATTTCTCACATCCACTTTGAAAAGTTTTTCTTCTGCATCCTTCTTGTTGGTTTCCACTTCTAAATTTAAGTCATCCACTTTTTTCTCCACCACCACCAACGCATCTGTAAAGGCAGTTACTACTTTGGTTACGTCCTGATTTAACTTATCACTTTTTTCCTTGGCCCACTGCTTCATTTCAATTTGGTTATTGTCAATCTTTTCATTCAGATTTTTGATTTGATCAGCGAGAGTTGCTGTTAAATTAGCCATAAAAGCTTTCAGATCCTCATTCCCACTTTCTTGAATTTGACTCTGAGCCTGTGTTAGTGGCTTAGCTGGCTTTTCCTTTGTCTGGTGAGTAGGGGAATCCCCACCAGATTTCTTTGAAGCCATGCCTGGACACAGTTTTAATTTCTGGAAAAAAGAAATCCTCCCTTTCCTGTTGCTCCAATTTTTCTCCCCAGTTTTGCAAAAGGGAGGATCAGATAAGTTATATTTCTGCTTTAAAGTCTTAATAGTATATTTCTTTCAATTACTACCAGGCAGGCTAGATCACTCTAATTAGCACTTTCACTTTCCACTTTCACTTCCTCCATTTTAGCCAGATGCCATTTTCCACAGACTTTCGCTCAGAAGTTTAAACTGAAAACTTTTTTCCTTTTATCCTTAAAATGCTTAAAAATGCTTATAAATTCTTGAAAATAAGTCCAGATCTCACCACAGTCTTTAGTTGGAGGAAAATCCCCATATGAAAGGTGGAGTTGCTCACGTCGTCTCGCTCTGCCGCTTGACAGAGGTCCCTCGCTGCACGGAGCTTCAGTGGGGTAGAAAGGGAGCCTTCATGCAGAACGCCTTCCAGGGCAAAAAGGGGACCCTGGCGGCAATTCTGGGGGCTCTACCTATTCCCCATTGGCTCTGTCCTCTCTTCTGAACCAAAGAGAGGGGTTTCAAGCCGCCTGCTGATAGCAGAGCGGCTCTGACACACGGCGAAGCCGGCGGCTATAAAAAAGCCGTCCGGCGACGACAAAGACACCACCCGGAAGCCCTGAATGATTTAATGATTTAATGATTTAATGAATCAATCAATCAATTAATTAAAATCCCAATGTTCACTGATAAAAGCATTCAAATGAAAAAGCAAAGTTATTTTATGAACAATTTTGTGGTCCATTAGAAGATGAATTGGGAGCAACAAGAGGACTTAAACACAAAGAGGGAAAAAATGCTACAGAAGAAAGCATAAAGGAACAGGAAGAAAGAGCACTAAGAGAAGATGCAAGGTCAAAGGACCCAAAAGAACAAAGAGAGACAAGAGTGATGAAATTAAAAACTAGTAACAAGTAAAGTAAAATATGGAAGAAGAAATAAAAGCAATATCAATAAATGTAAATGGACTGAATTTGGCAACAAAAAGAAACAGATTTTGTAACAGATTAAATAGACTAAAGATGGGCATCATACGCTTACAAGAAATACATATTACAAAACAACATACAAAATTATTAGAGCATTCAAAATTAGGAGTTGTATTTACCTCATTGATACAACAAAGTAAAAGGGGAGTAGTTTTATATGTCAAACAAAAACTAGAGCCTACATTCATATTTGAGGATGAAGAAGGCAGGATTTTAATGATGGAAAAAAAGATACAAGCATTTGTTTTGCATGAAGGGTGAGCACAGAGAATGGTGGCTGTGCATAGCAGACAGCCTCAGCTATTGTTGACAAAAACATCTCAAAGGTAGTTTAAAGAAATATAGAAAACTTTATGCACTTCACATCATCTGGTGAATATCTGTCTATGGAGAGTTTCAGTCATCCAGGTCATGATTGTTCCAAATGTTCTGAAGAAGCTTATGGGTGAAAAGCAAAATGTCTTCAAGGAAAAACAAGGAAAGTCCAGTTGCCTCTTGCAAAAAGCACCCTTGGGATAATGACTATTAAAATTTTCAGCCATATCTGGTAATACCGGTACTAATTCAGTGAGCTGACACTGCCACCATTTCTTCCTCTTAGCAAGTGTGAGGTCTATTTCTTAAGTTTCAGGAACCTCTTCCCATGCCATAGGTGATAATTAATAACTCCAGGAGTAATAGGAAGTCTGGCTTCTTCTCAGCTCGGAGCTAACTTACCAATTGAGTGTAATTGTAGACAGCAGCACTTCTAATTTCAGGAGCCTATTAAAGCATGCAGTACATCTGCTAACTGTTTTATATACACAAAACACCAAGTTTTAAACACATAAAACATAATAAGTATAAAACAATATATTTCTCATTACGGACTGTTTTAATTTATGGAAAGCAATTGCGTTTTCCTAAAAGCTCACAATTGAACTGCCCTGGGATATTGGTGAACTCTGCATTTCTTTTTTCCCAGTCGTGTCTTCCAGACCAGTGGAAATGATGGAAACATGTAATGTGACTTTGAATAGCTACTAAAACCATACAAAATGCTGAGAAAAGTGCCATCGGCACAATCCAGGCAAGGAAGCTGTTTTGTTCCTGCAATCTGAATGAGAAACTTAAACATGTGCCTAAATTGATGGGTCTTAAAAAATATATTGCCGCTTGAGTATGCAGGCATTGTCACAGCAGAGAACAACAGCTTTTCATGCATTCCAAATGAAAAAGTAACTTAAGAAACATGAATGGACATGATTCAAGTAAAGTTAACTCCCACTGGTTTTAATAGACCAATGTTTAATTCTCTTCCATTGGAAAAGGAAACCCATTCAAATCAGATCTCTGTTTCTGCTTATCTGAGATAAGGAAATATTATTATCCATTTCTTTCACATTTGCTGTTGATGGAGTTTTACTGATGGATTTCATACACCTGTTTGTTTATTCTTCCCACAATTTCATTTCTCTGGGGGAGGGGGGAGAGAAAATCAAAGAAAATCAATCATCCCTGAATTCTCTGGGGCCATTCACCAGATCCTGATTTTAAGAGAGTTTGGGGAGGGACAGGGAGAAAGAGAAAACATTTTTTGGCTGCAAAAAATTGGTGTCCCTTATAGAAATAACTCCTAAGTCACTGATGGCCAATACCAGTATGGCCATATTTCAGTTCACTTCTGGGTCATTCTACAAAGCTATTTATGTTGAAATGAATGATTAAATGCATTTAATTGTTAAATAAGACTTTTAAGACATGAACAATTTAAAATGACATTCTGGCAGAATTTGGATCTCTGTTAACATGAATCAAGTGAACTCTTGATTTTTAAATGACTGATGTAAGTTTGGAAATATTATAGGTGTGACATTTTTAAATTTTTATTATATTTGGTTTTTGTTTGTGTGATGTTTTCTCAAATGATCCCTGTAAGGCTTAGAAAATCCATATGAGAGCATCAGGCTTAAAATGTAAGAGAGCTAATAAAGGTTTCTCTGGGAAGATGGTGTTGCCAATGTTATAATCCTCATAAATACTTTTAGTGCTGAGAGGAAAGAAAATAAGGAAACTCTTGCAATGTAAATTCATATGTAGACTGCAGCTTCTTTGTCTGCAAAAGCTTTTTATAGAAGGAACAAATGATGGGTGGAAATAAAGTCAAAATCCTTAGTCCTACCTTTGCATAGTCATTAGATGAATTCAAATTTATGAGCAGAAGATGTTGTTTGCAAATTTACTCTAACATATAAATGCATAATAAATAGTGGTCAGAAGCCATGAGATAAGTTACAGTACAGTTTTAGGTTTTGTTTTGTTTTTTTTATGTCCAAAGCCATCTTTTCATTGCATCTGAAAGGACATGCCCATTGTTCGATAATTTTCTTCACTATACTTAGGTTTCTTTTTGCTCATCCAGTATTGGGTTCATATAATCACTGCTTTTGCTTACACAATATGCTAAAATCTAAATGCAGATTAACAAAACATAACACTTGGGTTCATATAACAAGTGCTTGCAAATTCTGGATTGTTACATGTTGGATGTTGATACATGTTGCTGTGACAATGACTGAGTTTCTCACACCTTGAAATCATGTAACTTTGATCTATGACTCATCGAAAAAGGAATTCACAAAACGCTCTAAAATATATTAAACATTTGGATGAATAAATATACCTATTTAGTTCTATTTATTTATCTGCCTGAAACAATCCACTATAGGAAGAAGTCCTATTTATTGGTGATTTGGACCATAATCTACCATGTTGCTGAAATGTGGGTTGGTTAATTGAGTTCCAAGTCCAGGATTGAATAAGGGAGTCTAGACCAGGCCTGTGAAACTGGTAGCCACTGGCTCACCTCAGTTCGACAAAGGCAAAAAACATCCTGCTAGGTCATGATATGGCCTGCGATGCAATCGGGTTTGACAGCCCTGGTCTAGATCAAGGTCACCTAACTGGTCTCCATGCCTCCATGCTTAAAAGAAGACTGGAACCTAGTCTGGTACAAGACACCATAGTTATTGATCATATTCAATCTCCATTGGGCTGTTTGTATCTTAATTTGTTTTACCCAGAAGTATTTTTTCTTCCCTAAAATTCAGATGTGCCACAAACTTTGATTTCCATAAAATGCTTATTTTTAGTGGTCCTGTGTAGTTACACTTCAATTACCACTGGTTATCTGAGTTCTACTGTTAGCCAAGAAGGTTAACAAACAGACGTTTTCAAGCAATTGTTCCTTAAAGTTGGATCACATGAGTTCAGTTATTCGATTATTTTGACAAATCTTGTTTCTGACTCGAGACAACCTTTTTTAAAAAAATCTATTTTGAAGCTACCAATAATAGATAAGGTAAAGGTAAAGATTCCCCTCGCACATATGTGCTAGTCATTCCCGACTCTAGGGGGGGTGGGTGCTCATCTCTGTTTCAAAGCCAAAGAGTCAGCTCTGTCCGAAGACATCTCCATGGTCATGTGGCTGGGATGACTAAATGCCAAAAGTGCACGGAACGCTGTTACCTTCCCACCAAAGGTGGTCCCTATTTTTCTACTTGCATTTTTTACGTGCTTTCGAACTGCTAGGTTGGCAGAAGCTGGGACAAGTAACAGGAGCTTGCCCCATTACTCGGCACTAGGGATTTGAACTGCTGAGCTTTCAATCGACAAGCTCAGCGTCTTAGCCATTGAGCCACCACATCCCTTTAATAATAATAGATAATATTATTATTATCTATAATAATAATTTAATAGTAAATATTAATTTAATAATAATAGATAATATTATTATTATCAATAATAGATAAACAGATAGAAAACTGAAACCTAAAATTTAGACAAACCATGGACTCTACCTTTGAAATCCTTCACCATTTCTAATCTTCTAACAAATACTATTAATTAATGGATTTTAGACAAGATATGAATCAAATAAGTTTTTTTCTATTTCATTTAAAGCTAAGGACAAAAACGGAACCAAAAAAATCTCACTCTACATTCTTTCTTGATTTGGAGTCATTATTTTGTTCTTCATGAAATAACATGGGAACTTTCTGAAATATTTTCTTAGCAATATTTTAATTACTAATTGATTTTATAAACATTATTCCATATAATATTTTCATGGTATGTTAATGTTAAAGTAGAGAATAAAGTAAAACTACTTCCTGCTTAGGAGCAAGTATTTTAAGATGACTCAGGGGCATCTTATCTACTGAAGCAGTGGTGAAATGTAAAATTTGTTACTATCAGTTCTGTGGGTGTGGCTTGGTAGTGGGGGTAATGTGACTGGGTCGGCGTGGCCAACTTTTTTTTTTTTTACTTTTAAAAGTATTTTTTCTTCGGCCCAAGAGGTTGTAAAAAAATTGTTTTTAAAAGGCTCTGACAATCCCAACTGAGTTGCCTGATTATCAGAAGCTTTTATTTTCTTTTAAAAGCATTTTTTTTGCCTTTGAAAGAAAAAAAAAGCCTCTGATGATATCAGCTGGGATCGTCAGAGCCTTTTAAAAGCATTTTTTTTTAACAACCTCTTTGGTCCAAGAGGTTGTAAAAGAAATGCTTTTAAAAGGCTCTGACGATCCCAGCTGAGCCGCACAATTATCAGAGGCTTTTTTTTTTAACTTTTAAAAGCATTTTTTCTTTGGCTGAAAAAATGTTTTTAAAAGCAAAAAAGAAAAGCCTCTGATGATTGTGCGGCTCAGCTGGGCATGGGGGTCGGGTGGGAATTTTTGCTTCTGGTTCTCTGAACCATCTGCCGCCATCGCTACTGGATTGGGCGATCCAGTGAGCATTTCACCCCTGTACTGAAGTCTTTCCTCAGTGTTATGTGTCACTATGGCTTGTGACAATTGTATAAAATGAAATAAAATTTCCCAATTGGTAAGACTATGATCCTATATCTTTTTCTTTGGACACCAATTTAACAATAATAAAATGCAAGATTTAGATGGAATGGATGCTATTCCCCCCCCCCTCCCAATTCAATATACAGTTTTTTCATGTTTAAATTAACATTTTAATTATAAAACAGGCATTACTGTTCTCTGCCTCTCCATCATCTATAACTATATGTTGCTTCAGAACAAAAGATAGATCAAAATTATTTACTTTCTATATTTTTTTAAAAAAAATGTTTAACTAGAACATAATAATCCTCTGCAGATTAGGCTTCTCTCTTGCCAATGAAAAAAACACATCCAGAACAATAAATGACCCCAAATATCTTCAGAAACGTCTTTGCATAATGATGGCTCAAGTCAAAGAGACAGTAGCTGAACATTAAGAACATGTTACTGAATTTTAATGTTTCAGATTTCTTTGATTCATATTACTAAGTGCCAAAAAGCCTTACTAGCATTGTAACTGAAAAGAAACAATGTTCATAGCATATTATTGATTTATTCCTGAAGTGGTCATAAGGAAGCTCTCTGGATATTGAATTGACTTAAGATATTCTGGGATAAACATATAGCCAGGGTAAACAATTGGCAGGGACACAGGTAATGTTGCCAAAAGTCAGTGGTACAAATGGCTGAATTTCAGCAATGAAATTCTAAGCACTGGCTGAAGTTTAAGGATAAATGAATGGAGTAGCCTGTATGCTAAGGTTTTCTCTATTTGTTTGTTTGTTTGTTTGTTTAGATTTCTAAATCGCCCCTCTCTTACTGGACTCAGTCCTTTACAAGCCAGCATTTCTTTTTTCTTTTTTTTTAAAAAGCAGTCTCATTTCTTCTAATGATATTCTTATTATACTTTTATTAATTAAACATGAAACTCAGTCAACTGAACATTTAAAAATGTATCACAAATATTATTGGCACTAATGGTTGATATGGGTTGCTGCCAGCATGCTAGGTATCAATCAAGTATTTTAAGATGTACAATGTTTATTTATTTATTTATTTATTTATTTATTTATTTATTTATTTATTATTTCAACTTATATACTGCCCTTCTCCCTGGGAAATGGAGTAGCACAGTTTTTTGCAGGAAGTTTTACTTCCAGTTTTACACTGGTCCTATTGCAGGAAGCTGCAATTTCTTGATGTATTTTATAAAATTCTTGGACATGGTACCCAGTGCCCTGATGACAATGGGTATCATTGTCACATGTTTCATCCATAGCCCAGTAGTTTCGATAACCATGTCGCTATATTTTGTGGCTTTTTTCCAGTTCTTTTTCTTCGACTTTGGTGTCTCCTGGTACAGCGATATAAATAAATTGTATGCTTCGGTTTTAGACAACTGTGATATCTGGCATGTTGTGTTCTAAATGATGATCTGTCTGTATTTGAAAGTCCTACAAGAGCTTCACCTTCTCATTTTCGACAACTTTTTCCACTTTATGTTCCCATTACCTTTATGATACAGGTAAATTGTATTTTTTACATAATGTTCAGTGGATTAATTTAGCAACTCAGTCATGTCTAGCTTTGTAATCAGTTTGCATGATTTTGTTGCACTCACATATTAAATGTGAAACAGTTTCAACTTTGTCATTGCAAAGTTGGCAATTTGGATTGTCTCTTCTTGGGCACCAAGAACAGCAAATATTGCAAAAGTTAAGTGGATGTTTCTTTTCCCCAATCCCCAGTTTCCCCAAATTTGCAATTGAAATTGATCTCAAATGACAACAGCTTTTGAGCAAAACTGCTTACTAGGTGTTCATGCATGAAATATCAATTATATAAAACAATGTTAAAAAGGACATTATTTGTCATTCAGAAGGTTGGGATGAAGACCATTGATCCATCATTATTTTTTGTCCATCTTCAGATAATTCAACCATAATTTCCTTTTGGGGAGGTATATATAAGATTTACACAGTGAGTGTGAGACAGTCTTAACTTCAAGTATCAGATAGTAAATAACTGGAAGACTTACTCGAGGGGCTCTTTAGTATACAAAGAGTGAGCAGATGGTAAATGTGCTTCAGATGTGCTGACCACCCTTCCTGAAACGCTTGGCAGTGGCTGAAAATTTTTATAGGACTTTGTCACTGGCAACAGATGTACAGTAAAGAAGAAATAGAGTTGATGGGTAGAGAGAAAGACAGATGCACACATTTCTTTGCCCATCTCTGTAACTCCATGCATTAGTACACAAACACCCATTTTATTATGGAAATGAAAATGAGCTTTGATTATCATTGTTGCCAAGGGAAAGACGGGATAGAAATTCAGAAAACTTGTTTTCTTTCCAAATGCAATTAATTTTCTTCCAAACTAAATGGTGTTCCATGCTGTAAACCGATAGCCATTGTCCATAGTGTATCTCTTCAATAATGTGTTACTTGAGCACTATAGACAATGAGGGACATCTTCAAAAGGGTCAGATATAGTCTTTCTTCTTCATCTATTTTTCTCTTGCAACTTGATAAGTTTGAGCAGTATCAAGATGGGTTAGTATACGGATGAGAGGCCAAGAATATCTGAGCTGTAGGTTAGATTGGAAAAGGACAATGGCAAATCACTACTGACTTGTTACCAATAAAACTACATGAATGTGTCAGTGAAGTCACCATATTCAAGGTCTAGTTGAAGGATCATTAATATATATTTAGAAGATAAGAAGGATCCATTCTTGTGCACTGGATAGGTATGATCTGTGCATAATTCTGAGGGAAATTCTGGAATTTTGTCTGGATTCTTTAAGCATGAGCTAGAAATCCTAAATTGTGAAAGATGTATTTCTATTCGTTGAATAGAATTTTCCTGCTGGTTTCAACAATCTGGTGATCAAAATATTCCAATGATATTCTAGTGAGTAGGCAGATGGCTGTTGGACAAGGCATGAGAAGGAAGGCCAAACAGAGGCTTAGAACAATGTTGTGTCATAATCAATCAATATCCATAATTTATTGCACTACTCTCATTTATTTTGAAATGACTTTCAAACATTTCTCAAACAAGAGAATTCATGCGTTCCATGTGCTTGTTTGTCTCTACATTGTCTGCTAAAGACAAGAACTTTTTCCAGCTTTTGGTTTTGGATGTCATATATTGTTCATTTTATCTTATCTTATCTTATCTTATCTTATCTTATCTTATCTTATCTTATCTTATCTTATCTTATCTTATCTTATCTTATCTTATCTTATCTTATCTCTTATCTTATCTCTTTGTCTTGTGAACCATCATAGGTATTGTGATTACTCTGCATACAAATTTAATAAATAAATACACAAACTTCTAAGGTCACTTATCTTTCCCTTCTCTTCAATCATGTTTGATTCTCAAAAACTGCTTGGACAAGTCCCTGCAAGACAAACCTTTCAGAAATGGTTTGCCAGTCCTTCCTAAGGCTGAGAAAAAGTGACTTAGCCTAAGGTCATGCAGCTTACTAGCTTTGTGCCTATGGCAGGAATAGAACTCACAGCCTCTTTGTTTCTAGCCTGATGCCTTAATCACTACTCTAAACTGCCTCTCAGGTTCACCTTTGAATGACCACAACTACTGAATGCACATATTTTGAATGTGCCTTTTCAAGAGTTGATTTCCAAGAGGCCTCTCCAGTGGTGAAATTCAAAATTTTTACTACTGGTGGCCTTGGTGGGCATGGCAAGGGAAGAATACTGTAACATCTCCATTTCATCCCACTCCAGGGGAAGGATCCTGCAAAATCTCCATTCCCACCCCACTCTGGTATTTGCTAGTTCTCCAAATTACTCAAAATTTCTGCTACCAGTTCTCCAGAACCTGTCAGAATCTGCTGGATTTCACCCCTGGGCCTCTCCAATGAAGTACACCTATTACCATATTTATTATGTATTCAGTGTCAATAATGTCAGGTTAAGCCCAAGAATGATGCAGAGCAATTTAGCCAGAGTTCAGTTGTTTAATCTGCTTATACATAATACACAGAATCTTGCCAGATGAAACACTTACTACTCTAGGAGTACTAGAAAGTCCCTGGAAAGTTCAGAGAGTGGCTATCCTACCTTTTCTCCTCTCCAGCTCTGGGCTGATCTCTCTCTTGTCTCTCTGTCTCCTCATCATATTGCTGGAATATATTATCTCCTTCCTGGAAACTGGTGCTTAACTTCAGTTCATCACATTAATTCTCCCTCTCCCTCTGCGGGCACCAGCTCTCACAGGTAAAGACACTGTTGCACTGGGCTTACTTGTACATGGGGCTACCTTAATAAGCATTGGAAGCTTTGACTTCTCATGTGCAATAATGGCTGCAGCACAATTTGTCTATCGAACATCACTGCTGTGTGAGCTGTAGTGGCTCCCAGTAAGTTTCTGAGTCCAAGTCAATATGCTGGTTGCCACCTCTAAACCCTACATGGCATGGGGCTAGGTCCGTGATGGTGAACCTATGACATGTGTGCCAGAGGTGGCATGCAGCGCCATCTCTGATGGCACATGAGCCGTCACCCCAGTTCAGTTCTGCTGCTCATGTGTGTGTGTGTCCCACCGACCAGCTGTTCTTCAGGTCTCTGCTGCGCATGCACAGAGGGTGGGGTGTGTGCGGGGGGGGCTGCATATGCATGCACAGGGGACAGGGTACTTGCAGTGGGCCGCACATATTGGGGTGCACACATTTGCTGGGGTGGGGCGCATGCAGGGGGCCATGCACATATGTACAGGGGGCGCATGCACAGGGGACATGGGCACATTGCATTTTGGGGGTTCGGGGCTCATGTGCACATTCACCTGTGCTCACATGTGCTTTGGGCACTCGGTCCGGAAAACATTAGCCATCACTGGGCTAGGTGATTTGTGAGAATGCCTTTTCCTAATGTTTTCTATCCATCCCACCAGATCCAGCAGAGTGGAAGGTTAAAAAATGGTAACATGAAATCAAGAAGAGGACTTTTGCTCTCATGGCAGTTGCCCTATGAAACAGCATTGCCCTAGAGATAAGAAAGGCCCCAATTTTGCTTGTGTTTTCAAAGACTGACATTGTGGCCAGGCTCTTATTTAGGAATCCTGGCATGGATATATGGTGTAGATATTTTGTGTTACTGATAAGAGGACCTTGTTCTAGGTTTTGTTGTTGTCATTTTATTATGTGTTTTATCTGGTAGGTTTGATTAATTCATATGCCACTGAATCTCCCAAGATTCCTGTAATAGGCTAATGTATAACACAAATGAATTGAAATGCCTTCGGTCAAAATAAATGTATAGCAACAAAGAGTAATTGTTAAAACCGAAACACAAATAACAACAACTGAAAATATTCTACCACACCGTTGATCTTATTTTGGAGATTGTTTGTGGCACAAGAGGAAGGACCAAAGAGAGTTTGTAAAAACTTAGATTTGCAGATATTGCTTGAATGTTTGCAAGAATCAGCTCAGATTTACATAAAGAACAACAGGTTTGTTTGTTTTTTTCAAAATTAATATCTCAACATTTTGTTTAAAGTCGATGAAATACAGTTAAGAAGAAAGAATAAATGAATGCAAATCTGATATCAGAAATCAGACCATTAAAAAAACCAGGGAAAAATTCATTTCTTTAATGCATCCTGCATTTGACTTCAGAGTGCAATCCTTGAGAAAGGAAGACAGATTCCATTTTAAGATAATATTTATTAAAAGGCTTAGCACAATTCTTCATGAATGAAACAAACAAACAAAAAAAAACAAGCATTCCTATCATCCAACATTTTTTCTAACTATTCATTGCAAAGTGCCTGTGTCACACACTTGTTAAGGGTCACTATCAGTAATTACTACTACCACTCATCACTTCTTTTTTCTGTCCTCCAATGATTTTCTCTCCTTTCAGCAGCCTTTAAATTGGAATAAGACTGTTTACCATATTTTTCAGAGTATAAGACGCACCAGACTATAGGATACACCTACCTTTTTTGGTGAGGAAAAGAAGAAAAAGAAATCTCCTTCTGCCTCTGCCTCTGCCTCTGCCTCTGAGCAATTTTGCCTTGTTGCAGCAAACAGCAAACAGCCTGTTTTACTTTCATTTTCATTTTCAGCATAGCTTGATTAGCACAAGGGGGAAAAAAATCTGCTCCAGCAATTTTCGTCCTTGCAGCAAGCAGCAGAGACCCATGCAAAATAGCTGAGAATAAAGCAGCTGAGAGTTGGGAGGCCAATCCAATCAACTTGTGTTAATTAGGCTGTGCTGAAGCTGAAAGGGGCTTTTTTTTTTTTTTGCTGCTTGCTGCAAGGAGGTAACTGTTGGGAGTCAGAGGCCAAAGGGTGGGGGCCAGTGGGTGGGCAGGGCTACATTTGGTGTATAAGACACACTTAAATTTTCATCCCCTTTTGGGGGGGAAGGTGCATCTTATACTCCGAAAATACAGTATATTGCAAAAGACTCGAATGACTGTCTCACTGAAATTTCTCAAGTGGAGTACAACTACTGGAAAATATTTAATACTTTATTCATCTAGTTTTCCAATGAAGGATTACTTTCCTAGAGAAACCAAGTTTTTTCCCATGGTTAACAAGCTGGGGAGGTGGGGGGCAGATGAAACCCATGTAGCAATAGCAATAGCACTTAGACTTATATACCGCTTCACAGTGCTTTGCAGCCCTCTCTAAGCTGTTTACAGAGTCAGCTTATTGCCCCCAACAATCTGGGTCCTCCTTTTACTCACCTCGGAAGGATGGAATGCTGAGTCAACCTTGAGCCTGGTGAGATTCGATCTGCAGGCTACTTCTGCTGGCAGCTGGTGATCAGCAGAAGTAGCCTGCAGTACTGCATTCTAAACACTGCACTCTAAACACTGCACACTAACCACTCTGGCTCTTACAATGTACATAGTACATTGTGTAATTTAATTTCTGGCTAATTTTTTCCTTGTTTTTCTAAGTCTTTTTTCCTTTTTTTAAAGTAATTATAGATCAAATTGTATTGTGATTAGCTATGGATTTATTACAAGTGCATTTCCATAGATGCTTGGATTTTACTAATTTCAGTAATAGTTACTTCTGAATAAACTTATTGATGATGAGTATGCCTTATTACTACCTTACTTATTGCAGTCTATATTAAACAAAACAAAAACAATAGCAACAACAAAACCAAGAACAATTTAAGTCTTTACTGTACATCATTCATTCATTCATTCATTCATTCATTCATTCATTCATTCATTCATCTTTGAAGAAACATTTTTTAATCCACAATTATATTTTGCATTTTGAGTTCAAGAAGGACAATTCTGTAAATATGATGTTATGCTTTACAGCTTTGCAGACTCGCAATGGCAGCGGCTGGGGGCTGCACGAAGGGAGGGGATGGTTTTGTGCATATAACCTACCCCACACATGCGCAAATGGAGTTTTGTGCAGTCCAGTTTCTAACAGGCTTTGGACTGATAGCGGTCTGCAGACCAGGAGTTGGGGACCTCTGCTTTAGTGGATTTGAACTTTTCCCAAAATAAACTATGAACTTTATTCATAGTTGTATGAATAATACAAGCTATCACAATCATTTTACAGCAAATGTTCCTACATTCCCATCTCATCTTTGCTTTCAGAAAACCTGAAAGCTGATCTTTCCACTCTATTATGCAACTGTCAAAGGAAACACACTCCTGAACTATATGTTTAAATGGTTATGATATAACAATCCTTTCCTTTTTACAGCCTTCACTCAAGAGGAAGAGGAAGAAATAGCTGCATAACTGATATTCTCTTTGTTCCAAAGAAAATAAAAATAGGAATTACCTGTAGAATTGAAATTATTGATTACCTGTAAACATCTCACTTCAAGATTTATAGAGGGGACAAATGAAATGTGTTTCACTTATATTTTCCCAAAAATATAAATAGATTTAATTCAAAACAAGTGATCATATATGGATGTGATTGGGATGCAATGATTGAAGTCACAATACCAGATATGATTAAAGCAGTGTTCTTACAACATAACTTAACAAGTTAGTTAGAAGTATAGTGGATAGGATAGGACAGAAAGGGATTTTAGAGGTCTTCTAATCCAACCCCTAGCTTGAGTAGGAAACCCTATACCATTTCAGTCAAATAGCTATCCAGTCCTTTTTTGAAACCCTCCAGAGTTAGAGACCTACAATTTCTGAAGCAAGCCATTCCACTGATTAATTGTTCTTTCAGGAAATTGCTGCTTAGTGCTAGGTTGCTTCTCTCTTTGGTTAGTTTCCATTCATTGTTTCTTGTCTTGCCTTTTGGTGCTTTGAAAAATAGTTTGATCCCCTCATCTTTTTTGAGCTTAATTTTGTCCATGTCAGTGGTGAAAGTCAATTTTTTTTTACTACCGGTTCTGTGGGCGTGGCTTGGTGGCCATGGCAGGGGAAGGATACTGCAAAATCTCCATTCCCACCCCACTCTGGGACCAGCCAGAGTGGTATTTGCTGTTCTCTGAACTACTCAAAATTTCCACTACTGGTTCTCCAGAACCTGTCAGAACCTGCTGGATTTCATCCCTGGTCCATGTGTTTTTGCCATTCATATTTAGCCCATTGAGTGAGTTTATAGCTCAGTGTTTTATGCACAATCCCAAAATGAACTAATTCTATTATCTTCTATGAGACAATTACTTGAACCAAATATGCGTAATAAATTCATGTATTGAATGACTTATACCAAGGGCTTTGTTTACTTTTTTGCTTTTTTGCTAATTCTTATCCTAAGACTTTATATAAATAGTATAAAACTTTAAGAACAATTCTGATTTTGAAATTGCTTTAATACTCAAACAACACAGTTAATGTAGGAGACAGTGCCACTAGCACATTTCCCTTCATTATGAATTGTGCTCTTTCCTGTTCAGTGAGATCATTCAAAGAAGCAATGGGTGGAAATTAAACAAGGAGAGAAGCAATTTAGAACTAAGGAGAAATTTCCTGACAGTGAGAACAATTAATCAGTGGAACAACTTTCCTCAGAAGTTGTGAATGGTCCAACACTGGAAGTTTTTAAGAAGATATTGGATAACCATTTGTCTGAAGTGGTGTAGGGTTTCCTGCCTGGGCAGGGGGTTGGACTAGAAGACCTCCAAGATCCCTTCCAACTCTATTATTCTATTCTATTCTAAAACTAAAAATGAAACTTGTTTATTTTTTTATTTTAACGATTTATAGAATTATCAATATAACATTATTTCAAGATAAAAATGCATATGTCTTCCATTTTCCTACATGCAAGAAACTTCTAAGCATATTCTCTCATCTTCTGAATGCTGAACAAGAATCATATCTCTTTGTTCTGTTGGTCAAACACATACTGTTCCTTCCTTACAGTTAACCAAAATCTACTTGCATATTGTTCATTCTACTACTGAAATTTAATCCGCTTATCCTTGGACAATTTATTTTTACCTACTGGGGCAATAAGCAGAAGCTGAGGCAGACAGATAAGTTGCCAAGCTACAAAAGTGTATATATTTGATATGCATCCAATGTGCTAATTGTTTATTTCATTTATGATTCATCTATGTTTTTGGTAACTCAGGTTGATTCATGGAGCCCATTCTTAATTTTATCTAACCTTATGATATATATTAGGGGACATGGTGGCTCAGTGGCTAAGATGCTGAACTTGCTGACAGTTCAGGCAGTTCAGCGGTTCAAATCCCTAGTGCCCAGTAACAGGGCGAGCTCCTGTTACTTCTCCCAGCTTCTGCCAAGGTCGGCAGTTCAGCAGTTTGAATCCCTAGTGCCCAGTAACGGGACGAGCTCCTGTTACTTCTCCCAGCTTCTGCCAACCTAGCAATTTGAAAACACATAAAAAATGCAAGTAGAAATATAGGGACCAGCTTTGGTGGGAAGGTAACAGTGTTCCGTGTGCCTTTGGCATTTAGTCATGCCAGCCACATGACCACAGAGATGTCTTCGGACAGCGTTTGCTCTTTGGCTTTGAAATGGAGATGAGCACCGCCCCTTAGAGTCGGGAATGACTAGCACATATGTGCAAGAGGGAACCTTTACCTTTACCTTTATGATATATATTCAAGTGAAAGTTTATGAGAGGTCTCACAGTAATCAAGTCTATGTAGTTGAGTGGGAATTGGAATTTGACTCTGATCAGTTATAGGCTAAAAGTTTTTCAGGTTTATATAATTGTACAGGATGTCCTTGAAGTTGCTGTAATTCTGAGATGCACCCCTGAACTGATGTAATGATTCCCCATGAGTTCATCAGTTTTCATTCACCCATTAACTTCTCTCTTCTCTGGGAAAGAAACAGATGTAAAGTAATACAAGCATGTTGAATTGCTTTCTCCACTGCTGATGTACAGGGATTTCATTGAACATAAACAGAACACCAGATCAAAAGATGGAAGGAGTATAACTTTTTGATAATCTCAGAGGTCTTCCTGAACAGTCCATCAGGCAGAGGTGATTTTAAAAGATGGGGAATATACTAAACTCATTCAAGCAGTGCTCTGATAAGAGAAGCAATTAAGATTTTTTTTTCTACACCCTTGGAAGCCATTCTTATTATTTTGAGATACGTATCTAGCCTTCTCAAGCTAAATCAGAATTCTTGAATAATGTCACCTTCTCTTCTTGAGTATTCTCTGCTAAAATCCCCCCCCCCCCCAAATGGACTAAGAGCTAAAGAACAAATTAGAACCATCTTGTCTTATATAAGACAGCATGCACAGGACTGTTGGAGATGCTGCAATCTCAGTCTCCTAAGAAGGTAAAAAATGTATTTAAACAATCGTATTACTTTCCAGTACACTTATGAATATGACTTTGCCTACATATGCTTTCATGTTTTCTAAAAGATGTTTACCACAATACATATAATATGTAGTAGCTTTGTTTCATGTATCCTTCTCATTAGCCTCATGCACAGGGCAAAACATATTATTATTATTATTATTATTATTATTATTATTATTATTTATTAAATTTATATACTGCCCTTCTCCTAATGGACTCAGGGCGGTGTACAGTCAAGAATAAAAGCACTCCAATACAAAATTTAAAATATTAGTAAAAGAATTAAATAATTTTGGCCCAACAAATTTAAAAAACCAATAGACAATTAAAATTTAAAACCCATAAAACTTTAGACTTAAAAAGAGGGGGGGGGGGGTTACACCAGCCCAGCTTGACAAAATAAAAAAGTTTTTAGGGCACGGCGAAAAGCCCAGAGATCAGGTATCGTACGGATCTCCAGGGGCAAATCGTTCCAGAGGGCTGGTGCTGCCACAGAGAAAGCTCTCCCCCTGGGTGTCACCAGCCGACATTGCCAGGCTGACGGCACCCTGAGGAGTCCCTCTCTGTGGGAGCGTACTGGCCAGTGGGAGGCTATTGGTGGCAGAAGGTGGTCCCGCAAGTACCCAGGCCCTACGCCATGGAGCGCTTTAAAGGTGGTCACCAACACCTTGAAGCGTACCCGGAAGACCACCGGAAGCCAATGCAGCTCACACAGGAGAGGTGTCACATGGGAGCGCCCCCTTGCTCCCATAATCCCCCGTGTGGCCGCATTCTGCACCAGTTGGAGCCTCCGGGCACACCTCAAGGGGAGCCTCATGTAGAGACCATTGCAGTAGTCCAGGCGGGAAATGATGAGTGCCTGCATGACTGTGCGTAAGGAGTCCCGATCTAGATAGGGACGCAACTGGCGTATCAGGCGAACCTGATAAAAAGCCCCCCTGGTCACGGCTGTCACATGCTCCTCTAAAGACAGCCGTGCATCCAGGAGGACGCCCAAGTTGCGGCCCCTATCTGTGGGGGCCAATGACTCTCCCCCAATGGTCAGTGATGGAGTCAACTGGCCATATCGGGACACCGGAAGCCACAGCCACTCGGTCTTGGAGGGGTTGAGTTGGAGCCTGTTGCCCCACATCCAGATCCACACGGCCTCCAGGCACCGGGACATCACTTCCACGGCATCGTTGGGGTGGCCTGTGGTGGAGAAGTACAGCTGAGTATCATCAGCGTGCTGATGGAACCTCACCCCAAAGCCATGGATGATCTCGCCCAGCGGCTTCACATAGATGTTGAACAGAAGGGGCAAAAGGACCGACCCTTGCAGCACCCCACAAGTGAGGCGGCTCGGGGTCGACCTTTGCCCCCCTGCCAACGCCGTTTGTGACCGGTCAGAGAGATAGGAGGAGAATCACCGCAAAACGGTGCCCCCCACTCCCAACCCCTCCAGCCGGCGCAGCATGATACCATGGTCGATGGTATCAAAAGCCGCTGAGAGATCTAACAGGACCAGGATAGAGGAGCAACCCCTATCCCGAGCCCTCCAGAGATCATCCACCAACGTGACCAATGCCGTTTCTGTGCTGTACCCAGGTCTGAAGCCGGACTGGAGCGGATCCAGATAGACAGCTTCATCCAGATACCCAGGAAGCTGATGCACCACCACACTCTCAACAACCTTCGCCAAGAAGGGAAGGTTGGAGACTGGACGATAATTAGCCAAAATAGCTGGGTCCAGAGAAGGCTTCTTGAGGAGAGGCCTCACCACCGCCTCTTTCAAGGCAACTGGTAAGACACCCTCACTCAAAGAAGCGTTAATAATCCTCTGGAGCCAGCCTCGTGTAACCTCCTGGGAGGCCAGCACCAACCAGGAGGGACACGGGTCCAATAAACATGTGGTCGCATTCAGCTGCCTCAGTATTCTGTCCATGTCCTCGGGAGCAACAGGATCGAACTCCTCCCAGATGACATCCTCAAGACCGGCCTCCGTCATCCCACCCGTATCTACCCAGTTGGAGACCAAACCATCCCGACTCTGAGTGATTTTATCATGCAGAAACTGAACAAAATCCTCAGCACGACCCTGCAAGGGGTCCTCCCGCGCTCCCGGATGAAGGAGGGAGCGGGTCACCATGAACAGGGCGGCTGGGCGGTTATCTGCCAATGCAATAAGAGCGGAAAAATGGTTACGTTTTGCCGCTTTTATCACCACTAGGTAAGTCTTAATATGAGCTCTTACCAGTGTTCGGTCGGACTCGGAACGGCTGGACCTCCAACTGCTCTCTAGGCATCTTTTCCGGCGCTTCATCTCCCTTAGCTCCTTGGAGAACCAAGGAGCCAAGTAAGCTTGGTGACGGGTCAGAGGCCGCAAAGGCACAACTCGGTCTAAAGCATCAGCGGCCGCCCTATCCCAGGCGGCCACCAACCCTTCAGCCAAGCCATGTGTCAGATCCTCAGGAAATGGCCAAGCTCTGTCTGGAACCTCTCCGGGTCCATCAGGTGCCTGGAGCGGAACCATCTAACCTGTTCCGCCTCCCTGCAGTGGGGTGTGGTGGTTAGAAAGTCAAGCCTAAGGAGGGAATGATCTGACCATGACAAGGGCTCAATCACTATCTCCCCTAATTCAAGATCATTTATCCACTGACCAGAGACAAAAATCAAGTCCAGAGTGTGTCCTCCCGTGTGAGTGGGTTCATGAATTAATTGGGTCAGGTCCATGGCCATCATGGAAGCCATGAACTCCCGAGCCAACTCAGACGCCTCACCAACGGATGGCAGGTTGAAATCCCCCATGACCATAAGCCTGGGGGTTTCCACCGCCACCTCGGCAATCACGCTTAGCAGCTCGGGCAGGGCAGCCGACACGTGGCAGGGAGCCAGGTACGCAATCAGCAAACCCATCTGCCTCCCATGTCCCCACTTCACGAGGAGAGACTCACATCCAGCTATCTGAGGTACAGTGGCCTCCCTAGGGACAAGACTTTCCTTTACAAGAACTGCCACCCCCCTGCCCCTCCCCTGGGACCTCGGCTAATGGAATGCAAAGAAACCCGGTGGGCACATCTCTACGAGGGGGACCCCCCCCGGGCCCAACCAGGTTTCCGTAATACCTACCAGGTCCGCACCCCCCTCCTGGGCAAGATCACAAATGAGGGGGGCTTTATTTACCATGGACCTGGCATTGCACAACATCAGCCAAAGGCCCGGGGCCTGAGAATCTGAACAGCCCGGGGAGAGAGAAAGGAGAGAAAGGCATATGATGTGGAATCTAACTTTCTGTGGTACACAGCAGTGGTGGGGGTCAAAAATTTTTACTACTACACTAAAATTTTACTGTGGGCGTGGCTTGGTGGGCGTGGCATGGCTAGGTGGGCATGGCAGGGGAAGGAAGGATACTGTAAAATCTCCATTCCTTTCCCACTCCAGGGGAAAGTTACTGCAAAATCCACATTTCCTACCGATCAGCTGCAATTTGGGAGGCAGAGAATAGATGGAAGTGGGGCCAGTCAGAAGTGGTATTTACTGGTTCTCTTAACTACTCAAAATTACTGCTACCAGTTCTTGAGAACTGGTCAGAACCTGCTGAATACCACTTCTTGTACACAGAGATCTTCCACAACAGATGCTTCTTTCCTCAGCTGGGAAGAATAGCAAGAATTAGTACTGGTCATAAAAAGGTCAGAATTAGTCTTTCCAATCCTCTCTTTTGCTTCTTATATATTTTAATTAAATACTCAACTATCCTATACATGATGACAGGATAAAAAGAAAGAAAATTCCTTAGATTTCAGGTTTTTATTCTTTATTTTTCTGCTTTAGTCTAGCAAGAACTTCCTAATCTACTTTCAAATATACAGTATATGAGAAAAGATTAATTGGCAACTATAGTAATTCTTATCAAACCTAGAGCTTCTTATAGAGGGTTTTGACATAGGGAATATCCAGTGTGGATGGATAAAAGGCAGAAGTTCTTGTTTTTACAGTGAACATTTTCAAATAGGCTGTTTTTAAAAAAATGCAAAGCTGTGTAAAGAAAAATCATAAATATTTCATCACTCTTCTTGCATCTGTTTTTAAAATTGTTTGGCAAACTTGCACAAGAATTTAGGCAAGAGTAGGATTTCAATTTCAGCTGTATTTCAAGGGATGAGTGAGCAAAAACTTCTTTTGCAACAGAAGGAGGATAAAAACATGAACAAATGCATTAGAATTGTACTAATTTTAGCGGGTGTATGTTGGAGCAAAGGTGCCATAAGAAAAAGCAAGATGCTACCCTATAAATACCTAAAGAAATTGCTCTACCTTTCCGCAAGGTAAATCTACATAGTTGGATGGTCAGTTTATAATAGAAATTTAATTATATTCAGTGTTATGGATTACCCAAAAGGGTTATGCTTTTTTTGGGGGGGGGGGAGAAAGGCACATTATAATCACATTGAGACACCTTAGGGAGTCTATCTTAACAATAGCATATCCTGCTGAATTTTATTACTTAAAATGTTGATGCAACTCAGTTTTCCTGTTGATTATCTATTTGTCTTTTCTAGACATAGATATATAGACAGATAGCATTATTGAACTTTGTTTGTTGTCCCAGAAAGAACCTTGATTATTCATACATGAATAGTGACAAATAGGTTCATTTTGTTAGTTTGAATAGCTTTCAGCAGATCGGTATTGGATAGCGTTGTAGAGTCAGTTATATGATGAAGCAAGGACAGATTAACAAGATATATCTACCTCTGTCTCTTATGGGCTATAACAAATCAACACTGGAGCCCATCTACCCTCATAGAACATCTATAGTACAACATCAACAAAAATTATCAGTATCATCAGTCTCAATGTTTTCATATGTGGGTTGAAATTTCAGCTAATCACACTTTTGCTCCAAGGAAGACTTCTAGAAGTATCACAAATAATGCAAGCATAACTTTTTTTTATTGCAAAAAATGATTTATGGGGACAATTTTTCCAGCTTTTCTAGAGTGGGTCCTGTCCAAAGCCTGAGTCAGAACTTGAAACAATCAGTTAGCATTATAATTTTAATTATAAATTATAATTATAATTTTCATGCAAGGTTATAATGGAATTCCAAGAGTTAATTCAATATTTGAGATTTCTACAGCTATTCTTATTTGTAGGATTTTTTTCACTGCAATGATCAAAGGTCAAAGAATATGTGGGGGGGGGGGGAGAGAAAATAAACCTAAGAAGTAGTGAAAACATGTGGGGAGGGACACAGTTTGTCCATGGGGTTTTATGCTGAAACTTTAGCTTTATGGATTGTATGATTTGGTATGTTTGTTGTTGTTGTTTTTTATGCTGTGAGCTTCCCAGACTTTGTAGGAATCAGGCAGCGTTCAAGAATAAAATAAAGGAATGAAATGACTGATTTGGAATGACTGATTTGGAATAAAGGCACAACTTTTATAAAGTTAACTGTAGCTCTTCCAAGGCTAGCAAGTAGTAACAAGTTTAACAACATTGTAACAACATTAACAACACTGTGACAACGTTGCCAGAAAGGCATTAAGAGTTGCTAACCTAATCTTGAGTAGCTTCTTCTCTGTTAATACTGTACTGCTAACCAGAGCATGCAAAACACTTGCTAGACCAATTCTTGAATACAGATCATCTCTCTGGAATCTGCACTACATATTCAAATTCAAAGTCAAAGTCAAATTCAAAGTCAAATCTTTATTGTTAGTGCACAACATATGTACAATGAGATTGGTTGAGTTCCCTCAGTGCCACCCCCCCCCCCCCGCAACACAATACAACAACAATGCGTACTGGACATTAATACAAGTGAACAAGTCCAGAGATATTTCACAAGAAGAATCCTCCACTCCTTTGCTCACAAAGAATACCATATGCCACCAGACTTGAAATTTTGGGCTTAGACAACTTAGAACTACACTGCCTTCAGTTGACCTAAGCATAATACATAAAATTATCTGCTAAAATGTTCTACCTGTAAACTACTACTTCAGCTTCAATCACAACAATACACGAACAAATAATAGATACAAACTCAAGGTAAACCATTCCAAACTCGATTGCAGAAAATATGACTTCAGTAACAGAGTGGTCAATGCCTGGAATGACTCTGTGGTTTCTTCCCCAAACCCCCAAAACTTTACCCTTAGACTGTCTATTGTTGACCTCACCCCATTCCTAAGAGGTCTGTAAGAGGCGTGCATAAGCGCATCAGCGTACCCACTATCACTGTCCTAATGACCCCTTTTATACATATCCATTTCATGTATTCATAATCATGTTTATACTTATATCTGTTATCTAATACATGCTTGACAAAATAAATAAATAAATAAATAATAAATATCCTAAAGAGGAAAGCTAAAACTATATTTTTCCAGTTTAGAAAGTTAACCATACTTCAATTAGTTACAATCAGCTTGTATCTCATAGAAAAGAAGTGGTAATATTCTTCATACAACTCCAGGCATTCACTGTTTTTTGATGCACTCAAGCAAACTTTTTAAAGTGTTTCTAATTGCTCAAATGAAAACTGGGAAAGCCATGCATGATAAACTTGGCAAGTTCTGAAAGTTTAATAGCTCCTGATCAAATAGGCAAATACCTGGAGCCTTTTTCTACTAATTTATACTTCATTTCTCATTGAGAATTAGTTGAGAATCATTACTTTGCAACTTTGCTTAGCTGGCCTTGAAATCACTTGTACACCTGTACTAATTTTAGTAAGTTAACTGTGTGCTATGGATTTTTTTTTTTTTTTGATGGATGAAAAATCACAGAAGAAGATAGTCAGTTCACACTGTCTGAACATTTTGCAGCAAATAGCATTCTCTTTTTTTTTCTCCCAGCCTCTTTAACATCTCAGATTGTGACATGAAAATGTCATGGTTTGGTAATTGTTAATATTGTGTCAATAACCTGTCTTCTACTTTCACAGCATTTTTCCCCCATTGAAGACTTCTCTGTCTGCACCTTTTTTTTTTTTTTAGAGTGATGTAGAATTTCTTAAACTAGTATTTATGGCTGTTCACACTTTCTATTATGAAAAAAATTATCTCAGGATTTAACCAGTAGTGGGTTGCCCCCAGTTCGGACCAGTTCTATAGAACCAGTAGTAAAACCGTGGGAGGCTCCGCCCACTGACCCCAATGTAATCAGGAAGCTTCTGCGCACACCCTATTGCGAACTGGTAGTAAAGGTAAGCAGAACCCACCCCTGGATTTAACTGAAGTGTGAGAAGCTACGGAGGTTTCAGAACATTGTATGGGACACTGATACCTCAGTGTGGTCACTACATGTACAATTATGCAAGTAATGGACTTCCTTCCTTCCTTCCTTCCTTCCTTCCTTCCTTCCTTCCTTCCTTCCTTCCTTCCTTCCTTCCTTCCTTCCTTTTCTTCTTTTTGGCACAGCACTAATAAAAATGTTCCATGTATAGAATAGAATGTCTATTCAGTCTATATGTTATAACAAAAGTTCCCAAGCAATATATTGTTGTATTTCTACTTGTATTTTTAGTTGACATTTTACATTTTTCAATTTATGGAACAGCATATGCATAAGCCAGAACCCTCTAAAATTTGGGAAATAGTTATCTGAAAGAATGAAATTTAAAGAAACTTTCAGTACATTTCATCTCACATTCCCTCAACTGATTTTCACACTGTTCTGTATTTTAAAACTATTAGTTGGACTGCAGATGTATTTGAATATACCAAATACATCTCATTTTCAAAAAATGAAAGGTCTGCTTTAGGCAATGTATCTTTTTAAACGCAAAGAACTTTTTCAATTATTTAGAAACCAAAAATAAATGGTTTTGTGGGAGAAAGATGTGTTGATGCATAAAAAAGGCACCTGAAGAAATGAAACATATAAAATAGGGAAGCCATTTTGTATAACAAATAGTATTAAAAGTGCTAACACGTTTTTCTCTTTATGCATGAGTGCTTGACACCTATTTTAAGGGGGTGGGTGAGTTGTCTCTTTTAAATTTTTGAAACTGAAACATATGGTAAGCTTACTCACTGCATTGGTTTCAAACCAGAACTGCCTTTGCAGAGATTTCAAGAAGTGTAATGGGATCAACAGTACAATGTTAACATGATGGTGTTTTGTTAAATTGCTCTGACACTCAGTTCAATGTTGTGCTCACTTTAAAGTGCTAGGTTTCCCCCTTCCCTTAAACAACTCTACTTTGCAGCATTAAACTGCAAAAGACCACCTGCCTCTACATATTTCTGTCTAGACAACATCAAAAGTCCTTAGCCGAAAGTACACTGTATAACTAATGGAATTAAATGGACAAATCCAGAATTAACAAGCCAGTAAAGGCAATAAAAGGGTGGATGAGCTTTCGCCAATGCTGCTATCTAAGGACAATTTAGAATAAACATAGAAACCTTTAAATAAAGATCAGGCAAAAAGGCTCCCTCAATAGAAATGGTGCAGCAGTGTTACACTCTCCCTAAAGAAGCTTGAGTGATTTGAGTCCTGTTAAGTCTATTTAGTTTTCTGAGAAACACTTTTCAGAAATAGTTTTCCATTGCCTCTTTTCTGGGACTGAGCGAATGTGACAGGCCCATGGACACCCAGCTAATTTTGTGCATAAGGCAGAATTAGAATTCATGGTCTCCTGGTTTCTAGGTTGGCTGTTTAGTCACCACAATAAACTGGCTTTCAGATAGCTTACTGTCTGAGGTAATTTTTGTCCTAAAATAATAAAATCTGGGCCTCTGAACTGATTCAAAGCAAACCAATATTCCTTAAACTCAATCTCAAGCTTCCATTCTGTCCCTCAACTGTGTTCTTCACAGATAATATATACATTTCTACTAGAGAGAACTTAGACAAAATAGAAATTGAACACAGTGTTCCTTTGTTATCTGTTAAATGCTGCAGTCTTCACTGAATAAGTTGTTATGCTGGTTCTTTAAATTATCCTATCTATCTATCTATCTATCTATCTATCTATCTATCTATCTATCTATCAATCATCTATCTAGTGGTGGGATTCAAGTAATTTAACAACCAGTTCTCTGCCCTAATGATTTCTTCCAACAACCAGTTTGCCAAACTGCTCAGAAAGTTAACAACTGATTCTCCCGAAGTGATGAGAACTGGCTGAATCCCACCACTCTATCTATCTATCTATCTATCTATCTATCTATCTATCTATCTATCTATCTATCTATCTATCTATCATCCTTAGCATTTTTTGCAGTTGCACCTCATTCTTAGCTTTACTCTTACAAACTCCAAATCTGAGTTTACTTTGTCTGGCAGGCTGGACGTCTTTCTTTCTTCTACACATGTTGATTGTTTCCTTATAGTTCTTTAATATTTCTTAAGCTTTTTCAGTAACAGCATAGATTTCACTTTCCGAGTTCCCCAAATCTTCTTAATTAGTGTTTCCCTTTCTACATTTTAATTACATTACTAAAAATGAAATTTGCCTTAGAATGTCACATAGTGAATTTAATAAATATATGACTAGAAATCATGCTCTGTTGGCCTTTGCTGAGAATTACTAGAATTCAGAATTGTTCCACTTTTTCAAACTTTATTTATTTATTTATTTATTTATTTATTTATTTATTTATTATTAAAATTTATATGCCGCCCTTCTCCCGTAGGATTCAGGGCAGTTCACACAATAAAAACCACAACAATAAAAACCAATTCAAATTTAAAATCCCCAAAGTTAAAAGCCTCATGGTCAATCAAGGAATTTGCTGAAAAAGCCATGTCTTCAGGCCAGCATGGAAACTGCAGAGATCAGGAGCCGTCCAGAGTTCAGTGGGTAATCCGCTCTAGAGGGTCGGTGCAGTCACAGAGAATGCCCTCATCCTGGGGGTTACCAGTCAACATTGTCTAGCCCATGACACCCAGAGGAGGGCAGCTCTATGAGAACGCACTGGGCGGTGGGAGGCCGGTAGGAGGTGGTCCTGCAAGTACTTCAGGCCCATGCCATAAAGGCTTTATAGGTGAGTACCGGCACCTTGAAGCGGATCTGGAAGGCCACTGGCAGCCAGTGCAGCTAATGTGGGAGAGGTGTTGCAAAGGAGTAATGGGAAGCTCCCATAACAATCCTCGCAGCTGCATTCTGGACCAGCTGGAGCCTCTGGGTGCACCCCAAGGGTCGCCCGATGTAGTGGGTGTTGCAGTAATCCAACCGAGAGAAAATGAGAGCTGATGTGTGGAGGGCATCCCTGTCTAGGAAAGGCCACAACTGGCATACTAGGCGAACCTGGGCAAAAGCCCCCCTTGTCATGGGCGTTAGATGATCCACCAAGGACAGCTGTGAATCAAGGAGGATGCCAAGATTGTGAGCCCTTTCAGAGGGAGTAAGCAACTCCCCTCCCATCAAAAGTGATGGGGTGACTAGATCAGGAGATGCCGGTTTTGTAGGGGTTGAGTCTGAGCCTGTTTCTACCCATCCAGACCTGTACCGCCTCCAGGCACTTACATATCACGGAAAGGGCATCCCTGAGTTGATCCAGGGTGGAGATGTAAAATTAAACTATGAATGATCTCACCTAGCGGCTTCATATAGATGTTACAGAGCAGGGGGGAGAGAATCGACCCCTGTGGTACCCTGTGGTACCCCACAAGTGAGGGGTCTTGGAGAGGATCTCTGACCCCTCCACCCAAACAAACTGCATACGGCCTGAGAGGTAGGAGAAGAACCACTGTAAAACAGTGTCCCCAGTTCCCGGAGCCATTGCAGTAGGATACCATGGTCGATGGTATCAAAAGCCGGTGAGAGGTCAAGTAGCACTAGAATGGAGGAACAACTCCCATCCCAGGTCTGCCAGAGATCATTCACCAGGGTGACCAATGCCGTTTCCATGCTGTGGCCGTGCCTGAAGCCCAATTGGTATGGGTCTAGATAATCAGTTTCCTCCAGGAATTGTGGAAGTTTGTAGGCCACCACGGCCTCAATAACCTTCGCTACAAAGTGAAGGTTGGAGATGGGACGAAAATTGTTTAAGGAGGCTGGATCCAGCATTGGCTTCTTGAGGAGGGGACGAACCACCACCTCCTTAAGTACAGTGGGGAAGACTCCATCCCTCAAAGAAGCATTAGTAATCACCTGGATCCAGTTTCTAGTCCCCTCTCTGGTTGCCAAAACAAACAAGGAGGGTCATGGATCCAACAAACATGTGGAAGTTCCCAATCTACCCACAATCCTGTCCACTTCATCGAAGGAAACAGATGTCATCTTCAAGACTTGCTCCCATTTCCTCATCAGATTTTGCCCAGTCAGAGTCTAATCCCATCCGGATCTGAGCGACTTTGTCTTGCAGAAATTGTACAAAATCCTCAGCAGTGCCTTGCAAAGGGTCCTCCCTTGCTTCCTGATTGAGAAGAGAGTGGGTCACTCAAAACAAGGCTGCTGGGCAATTTTCTGCAGATGCAATGAGAGCAATGAAATAATCCTGTTTTGCCGCTTCCATCGCCACAAGGTAAGACCTAATATGGGTTTTTAGCTGTGTTCGATCGGATTCGGAATGGGAAGATCTCCAACAGCCCTTTAGGTGTCTCTTCTGATGCTTCATCTCCCGCAGCTCCACGGAAAACCAAGGACCAAACTGGGATTCCAGTTGGTGGAGAGGCCGCAAAGTGGCAATTCAATCCAGCGCCCCAGTGGCAGCCTGTTCCCAGCCATCCACCAAGGCCTCTGGCGAATAATGGGAAAGGTCTGTGGGAAATGTCCCAAGCTCTATCAGAAAGCTGTCAGGGTCCATCAGGTGCCTGATGCGGAACCGATTAGTCGGTTCCACTTCCCAGTGATGTGGGTTGGCAGATGGAAAGTCTAGCTTAAGGAGGGAATGGTTGGTCCATGACAGGGGTTGAGTGGAAAATTCACTCCTACTCCGAGCATTTATCCACTGCCCAGAGATAAAAATCAGGTCAGGTGTGTGTCCACCACTGTGAGTTGGGCCCTGTACAACTTGAATCAGGTCCATGGCCCTCATGGAGTCCATGAGCTCCTGAATCAACTCCTATGTCTCACTGGCTGATGGGAGATTAAAATCTCCCATAATCATCAGGTTGGGGAGCTCAACCATCAGTTTGGCTACGACTTCGAGCAGCGCAGGCAGGACTGAAGACACGCAGTTGGGAGACAGGTACATAATCAACAAAGCCGACTGCACTCGAGGGTCCCATTTCAACAGAAGTGATTCACACCCACCTATCTGAGGGACAGTGACCTCCTTAGGTCTAAGACCTTCCCGAATGATGACCGCCACTCCTCCACCCTTCCCATGGAGTTGTGGCTAGTGTAGAACACGGAAACCTGATGGACATAAATCGGAGAGAGGAACCACTCCCTCTGGACCCAACCAGGTCTCTGTAATACAGGCCAGGTCCGCATTCCCTTCGTCTATCAGGTCTCACACAAGGGGAGCCTTATTAACAACAGACCTGGCATTAACATACACCAGCCGGGTGTATACCCCCCAAGTACACAAGCAGAACCATGAGGGCTGGAATGCTGAACCCGCTGCAAGCAGTGAGGGCATGTCCCTCTGATGTCCTTCTGCCCTCTATTCACTCCACCAGTATATCTCCCAACCACCACAGTGATAGAACGACCCTCACCCTCCTGCGCCCCATCCGGCCCCCCTCCCCACACTCCCCATCAATGCCGTCAGACAGGCTAACTCCCTGATCTGAAGGGAACCACCCAGGTCCACCCAACCCCCCCTGAACCCCTTAAAATTTTCACTAAAAACTTCCCCAAAAAACCCCTCAACCTCTTCCTCGCAACATGCCACCTCTTGGGGTTCCAAAATCCATCATCAAGGTAGGCCCTCGATAGAGTGGGAGGCCAGGCCTGCGAGAGGGGGGAGTCTTGCAATGCAAAATGCTCAGCCGCCGAATATATCCAATAAACAAAGATGGGGATAACATCTGGGTAGGGTCTGGCAATCTGATCTGAAAAGTCCTGGAGCAGAAAACTAGAACTCTGTGTAGGTAAGACTGCCCTCTCACAGCAGTGGGAGGAGTCCCGTGCCATTTCAGCACACTCAGAGGCATTATATGTACCCCTAAATTTTGTGTTAACCTGATGAATCTCAATCAGTATGAGATCAAAATGTTTACAAGTGTTAAGCTTTAATAAATAAATGAAGTTTTTTAGTTTTATCTCTATCTGCAAAGTCAATCATGCTGGGTGTGATCAGCAGAAAAAGGAGAAGGGGCCAGCTTAATACACACTTCCTGGACACTATAAAGCAGAGGTCTTCAAACTTGGCAGCTTTAAGACTTGTGGACTTCAACTCTCAGAATTCTCCAGCCAGCAGAGCAGGATGACCATGGTGGATCTGGAGGTGGTGGTATGAGAGAGGGGCATGGAAAGTTCTGGTCCATAGTGTGGCCAAGACACAATGAGAATGATTGAACAAAATCCATGTAATTTGGTTTTGACTAATTTAAAAGTAATTGGCTACAGGATTGCCTACCTTATTCCCATATTCATTTTGAAAATGTAAATGGTGATCTGTTTCAGTCAAATAACTCGCTGAATCTAACAAAAAAAGTGTGTACATATGAAAACATAGAAATATGATAAATTAAATTAAATTAAATTAAATTAGTAAACTGATGTTAGGTGAAAATATTCTTAACTCCACAGTCAATATAGCAAAACACATAAATTGGGTTCCACTAACATTCTGGTCTAAAACTGAAAGAAGACTTTAAGATTAAATGAAGTGGTATCTTCCCTGAACTACAAATATTCCCAGATTTCAAGCCACATGTTTTCTTTACAGCAGATTCTTTGCATTCTGTTTCTTGACATGAATTCCTATGTAAACTCAAGTTTGAAAGAAAGTGACTTGACCTCAAAGGAACATAAACACCAAATATAATTTGTAACACAGCACATCCTCTTATTTTGTTTATTCATTTACTCTCTTCCATTTACTGGACTGTTAGGATATGGTTTGAGCCCAACAGATTGTTTATTTTCCACTATAAAGTAAACTTTTGATAAACCAGTTTGCATGTATCTCTTATTTCATTGCTCTCAGCAACATTTCTCTGTGCACTATACTCTGCTGGTTGCTAACACAACAATATCCTTAACATGGACAAATTCACATGCAAACTTTGGATTCCATTTATGGTGCCAATTTATTTCTATCCATTGACTTTGCCACAAAGAAGCAAGATTATACTGCGGATAGCACAATATAAATGGAGGTTTTGAAGGGCTGTACATTTTACATTCTTCCTGGCTTTCTGCCTGGTAACAAAATACTCATCTATTCCTCAAGTAACCTTGTAAAAATACTATTCTGAGCTTTCTAGGTAGGTGGAGGGAAGAATACACAACACGATGTATAATAAACTGTGATAATATTCAGTTCCCATTCCGGTGTGTTCACTATTTCCATTTGGCAGGGTTGGGATTTAATTGCTGGGATGCTGAGTATTTAGTGCAAAACTTGAGATTTCCATCATACATTTGGCAGAAACCCAATGAGAAAGCAAATTTTGCTTTAGGGCCAATAGAAACATCCATTAGGAAAACCAGAGGGAAATGCCTATTTGATACAGCTTCTGTGTGCAGATTTTTTTCAAAATGTATTTCTTGGAGTAATTGCTGCATTGCCTGAAAAACTGAGCAATGCCTTATGGCCATAATTTTGCCCTGGAATTTCCACCAGTTTCAGACATTCTAAAGACTGGGTGATGATGTTTTAAGAAGCCAGACTGACACATTATTTCCTTTGTAGTTCTCAAATTCAGATAAGAGAAGAAATATAGATCTAGTTTCTTTATTTACTTTAGGTTTAGGGGAAAATAAAGCATTTCCTTCCCCTGCCTTCGTTGGCCACCTTTCTTCCCTCAAACATATGATTCTGCTTTCCATAACTCAGCTTCTATTTTTTTTTCTAGTCCAGACAATATTGTCAATCAGCAACAGATTCATAAGCTGTTTGACAGAAAGAGTTCTTTCTTGGACTCCTTAATGGAAAATGGAGATTGAACTAGGCATCTCTTACGTGCAAAATTTACTGTACTACTCAATCATGTCATTTAAATAAACACACTGGAATAAGTTAAGTATTTATATTCACCGTGCATGGTATAGATATACAAACCAGCCTGAATATAAATATGAGAAGCCTATAAAATCAAGTATTGAAAAAAGTGCAATATAATTTGCTTGAAATATTCTTACTGACTAGTATTTAGACCAATTTGCAAGGAAGCACATTTGATCTCAAGAGTCAAATTCACAAGTGGAGGGGGGGATAAACAAAACTCACAATTTCCATTAAAATGTCACACAACCTTTGAGATTTAAAATACTTTTTCCAGCATGTAATTCAGCTATGACCCATGAAGCCGCTAAACTTTGGAAATTTTATTAATTTGTATTGTGTGGGAATTTTAAAAGAAGCAAACTCTCATACTGATTCCTCTCGTATACTTCTTCCTGAAGTATCTTCATTATTTATTGAAAGGATTTACATATAGCTCCTTTCATTGAGGCAAAGGAAAATTGCAAGCTACCTAGGTGTACCCATCCTCATAAGAACGAGGCTGTCCTGTTTTATGGCAGAAAAAATGAATAGCATAGCATAGCATAGCATAGCATAGCATAGCATAGCATAGCATAGCATAGCATAGCATAGCATAGCATAGCACTGAACTGAACTGCACTGAATTGAATTGAATTGAATTGAATTTTTTATTGGCCAAGTGTGATTGGACACACGAGGAATTTGTCTTTGGTGCATATGCTCTCAGTGTACATAAAAAGAAAAGATACATTCATCAAGAATCATAAGGTACAACACTTAATGGTAGTCATAGGATACAAATAAGCAATCAAATCATACTAGGAAACAATCAATGTAAATCATAAGGATACAAGCAACAAAGTTACAGTCATACAGTCGTAAGTGGGAAGAGATGGGTGATAGGAACAATAAGAAAATTAATAGTAATGCAGACTTAATGAATAGTTTGACAGTATTGATTGATTGGTTCAATTTATATGCCACCCTTCTCCGGAGACTCAGGGCGGCTTACAATGTGTTAAGCTATAATGTTAAGTTACAATGTGTCATACTTTTGTATATACCGCCTAGTAGGGCTTTTGGTCTTCTCTAAACAGTGTTCTTTTTTATACAAAGTCAGTTTATTGCCCCCACAACCCGGGCCCTTATTTTATCTACTTCGGAAGAATGGGAGGCTGAGTCAACCTTGAGCCTGGTGAGATTTGAACTTGCAGTAATTGCAGGCAGCCAGCAGCTAAGTGCTATTTAACAGCCCTTTAGTCCACTGCACCACCAAGGTGTTGAGTATCAGCCAGCGATAGACACTCATAAGAAGCTGCTTGCCCAGCCATAAGCATTTTAGGTCTTGCAAACCTAAAAAGAAAGCTTTTATGACTCAGAAGTTGAAGGTTAGGGGAACAAAATAAATCCAGATCATCAGGTTAACAGGATTACACCAGCAGATATTCAGAGCAATCTGACATTGGCATAGAAAAGTTCAAAGAGCATAGGATTCTGGACTCCCTAGCAAGCTGGATCTAAATAATAAGATTAAAACACTGGTTAACTGCAATTAAATTGATATAGCACCCATTGTAAACACTGAATAATATGGCAATTTCCATATTATCACAGCTGTTGTCAAATTCTGAAACTATGGGAGTGTTGTTGCTACTACAAGACCTGTGGTAGGGTAGATTGGGTTTCTGAGGATGCATTCATAGAGCCTCTTTCCTTTGAACTTTAGTGGCAGGACATGAGGGTTTATTTTGTCTTTTCGGATCAGTTGTTACACTGCCCACAAATGGAAGATATTGAAGCTTAATTGGAATGGCCAGAACTATCCACATGGGCACAAGGATGGGATGACAGGACACTGAGTAAATATGAAGTAAATTTGGAATTTGAGGCCAAAAGAAATCTTGATTCACCTGAATATAGTAGCAAAAGCCCCTTAGTAATCTATTTTCCTAGGTAGCAGTTGATAACCAAATTTAAGCTTAAAAGGTGGCTTTGCTTGTTATGATGATCTATAAAATATTATAAGCTGCCCTGGTTTGGTCTAATTAAGAGATGTGTACAGAAGGCTAGATTAGCTATAGGAACTAAAGATAAGAGCTATACTGATAAGGGAACAATAGCGATACTATCTTTAATTGGCAAAGAAAGTTGACTGTTTTAGGAATGGATGCAAAAATGTATATCCAGACTGATCAATGGCCATAAATCAATCTACTTGTTCTATTGGTTTAGTGTTTCAT